>OU896722.1:5795962-5863960 GCA_918026855.4 Phaedon cochleariae
TAGGCTTGGGGTCCTAATGATAAATCTAAGTTTTTGACCTCGAGGTACAGTCGTCTTCAGAGATCATGTCGCACATGGACGGTGTCAGCTCCCTTGATCACCGCTGCAATAAAAGCGCTCAGTCCGTCCCATCGCGACATGTTCGTTGAAGACGACTGTACATGCGCTCGAAACGCTATCTTGGATTTTGGGTTCAGTCGTTTTCAGAGATCATGTCGCACATGGACGGTGTCAGCTCCCTTGATCACTGCTGCAATACCTTTATTTTTATTCTCCGAACCTTTTCCAATACAAATTGTCACTGACAAGCTAGTGAATTTCTCTTTTAGGCTCTCTGATAGGAACATTTTTTAAACGCAGTGATATTGCGGAGCAAATCATCTGATTTGTCCTCACTACATGTATATTGAAATAGTATTCATATTTTAATTTTATAGAGACGAGGATAGAAAATCTCAACAAAAACTGAAATAATATGTACCACCTCCTCGATTAACCTTCAGACAGTATTCAGAGTTCACTTCGATTTCATAATGATAGTTTGCCCTAATTAGCTAGAGCACAGCTACTGTCTAGAATAGGTATGGAAAGAGAGTCATAAATGAATCGCTTGGGAAAATAAAGGAATAATTACCATTTCGGGCCAAACTAAAATACCCAAAGAAGGAAACAATCATGTGTAAAAACTTCACAAACGATAAGATTTCCACGAAATTCTCAAACACACGACATATACTGGTACAATGAACTGAACTAACGTTGGCTTGCTTAACTTTTATATATCTTACTTTCCCAACCTGAAGGATTAGTTACCTGTGGACAGGTACGATAAACCTCCATTTTCGAAAATTAGGCACAATATATCTACATTAAATTACGGTATACCGGATTAACTTGAAGGAGTTGATATATCAAATACATTATATTACTTACTAAGAAAACAAATTCAACAGTGGTGAACTATTGAGGTCTAATTGATCATTAAGTAAAATGTCAAAATTTCTGAGTTTGTTGATTTCTAATGATTCAAAATGATTGAGTTTCAGTCCTTTATTTTCTACGTGCAGAATTTCGAAATTATCATCAAAACTATGGTTTTCTCCTAATATATGGTTGGCGTATGTTGAATTTGTTTTCTTTTTCATAAAATTCATCTCATGTTCATGAATACGCTGATTAAACGTACGACCTGTCTGACCGATATATACCTTAGGACAAGATCCACATTTGAGTTTGTATATCCCTGATTTTTCGAATTTAACAGTTTTGTCTTTATTATTCTTGATAACTCGTCCCAACGTGTTATTTGTTCTATATGCTACTTTTAAGTCCTGTTTATGTAGAAATGAAGCTAATTTCTCAGTTGAAGATCCGAAATTTTTGATTATTATTCTTGATGGTAGGATAAACTTCTTGAATAGCTTCATGAAGTTTTTTAGAAAGAATACTGTCTATCAAATTAACGTTGTTTTTTATGATATTGAGTTCTTTATTGAAATTTACTTCCGAAAGAGGGACAATCACTAGCCTGTGTATCATACTATTATATGGTGCAATTTTATGTTGATAAGGGTGTGTTGAATTATTATGAATAGTGATATCAGTGTGGGAAGGTTTATGGAAAATTGAAATTCAATTTTTATGTGGTGGAGTTGTGACTGTAAGTTCTTTCACCCCTCCTGATTTATATCACCTCCACTGTAAGTTATGGATCACCTACGTTGGTTAAGCCAACGTTGGTTTAGTTCATTGTACCAGTATATCACCTGACGAAGCTACTGTGTTAGCGAAACATGTCGTGTGTTTGCGAATTTTGTGAAAATCTTATCGTTTGTGAAGTTTTGAAAATTACTTAATTGGCCCATTTCGATTGCCCAATCGATTGACAGGTGCACTGTATCGAAATTTCTTGGAGAATGATTTGAACACATTATTAGAGGATGTCCCATTGGCCATTATTGAAAGAATGTATTACATGCATGATGGGGCGCCAGCTCACTTTTCTCGAGTGGCAAGGGGATATTTGCACAGGAGATTTGGAAATACGTGGATTGGTCGAGGGGGGCCTGTACCCTGGCCAGCTCGTAGTCCCGACCTTAATCCCCTCGATTTTTCATTTTGGGGATTTATAAAAAATGAAGTTTATGCAGTAGAAATACATAATGAAGAACAATTATGGATAAGAATTATGGAATCGGCAGATAGATTTCGTAATAACCCAGGAATATTTCAAAGATGCCGTCAATCATTGAGAAGAAGAATGGAAAAATGTATTGAAGTACAAGGGCAACAATTTGAACATCTTCTGAAAACTTAATGTTTTGTTCTAATTAATCATATTTTTCATCATACCATTAAAATGTAATTGTTGAAGTATTTATCATTGTTTTTGCAAAAGTTACTTTGGCACTTTCTGAATAATTTGCGTGCATTGTCGGCTTTTAGATGCATTTGTACTGGAACCATTGCTTCTAGCGACTTGGACAAGGTATACCTTTCTTGAGTATGAAAGAAGGGATAACAATTTTTTTCCGTCGAAAATGACATACAGTGTATAGCAAAAAAGTTACGACCGATTCAATAGGTATGGAACCCTGTATGTAGCGCCCTCTATCAGTCATCAAAAAACTAAGATCATATTTGAATTTAGCATGATAAAAATCTCATGTATACCACATTTAATCTATTTCTTGCGTCTCTGGCTAAAGATATTCAAAGAAAACCCAACAATAAATTATAATTCAACACCCAGTATCTTTTAACCGAAGGCCTTGCGGACCCATGTTCATAGGAACTTTTTTTCTTATTTTAGTATTCTCTATTGTGTGGCACTAGGCAATGTACTTTTTTTCTATGTCACCCTGTATAGTGGAAGAATAAAGAAATCATAATTATATTATATGAAATCTATGTTTGAAATAATGCCCGTTCCAGTCAGCTGTTGAGTGTTTTCTATTTCATTGGTTACAGTTTTTTGTTATTGGAACCGATTGCTTTTTTTAAATCTATTTATTCGGCTACGAACCAAAACTACGATCAGGAACAGACAACTACGACCAGGATACCGACAAAAACCATCCTGGACAATCAAAACGTACTAAAATGAAGTAAAAATCAATTGTTGTAACGCTCTAAAATCATAATCAACTAATCCTGATCAAAAAATGCGATATACTTACTTTTCATCTTTAACGTTGTTCACGAAAAGTAGAATAATACTTTTTTTTATTGATATTCATCATACAGGATGTGGCAAGAAATTCTGATTTGAAAAAACCTAATCACGAATCTGCGATTGAGGTTTATAAAAATAACAAGTTTCCATCGTTCAAGTTTGAACCCGTTGATTGGGTGAAAGTATTGAAAAAGAAAATTCCCAGATATATCTATGAACACAAAAAAATGGATATACAGTCTGTCCAAGATAAGGTTGAACAGCATGGAGATCTCGAAAACGGTAGAGCCTTCGAAAATTTTGATAATTATTTTTAGTTTTTGAATTGTATCGAAAAAAGTGAATTTTTGGAATTTCTATTTTATTGTTTTTCTACTTTATTATTAGAGATACAGCAAAACTGAAAATACTTTTTTATAGCAACTTTTGATGAAGTTTAACGTGCTGATACCAATTTTTCTATACGACGTTTTGTTTCCGTAGAACTATCATCAACTTTTGTTTTTTGAATACGGTCCTGATAATTTTTTCAAAGATTCTGAAAGGATTTTTTATTCTGAATTCAACCATGTATTATACAAGGTGATTTATGTGTGTTTCGACCTATTTTTAGCCATCATCAATGTTTTTTCGAAATTCCAAAAAGAAATTACATCAGTTCAACTTATTTTGAAGGAAAATTAGTCAATACACTAATACCTCATCAACTGGTTTCAATCAACAACCCATTTCATTTTGCGAACACGAAAATTCTATCCATACAAATTCAGAATAATGTCAAGCGCTAAAACCAGGCGATGACGAAAGGCGCAGGACATTCTGTGAGTGGTATACCAGGAAATGTCAAAATTTTGCAGATTTCCCTCGAATCTGGACTGATGAAAGCATGGTCACTAATCATGTTATCTTCGATAGAAAAAATACACATTATTGTTCACGAGAAAATGAACATTTATACATTACAGCGAGACACCAACACCGTTTCGGCTTTAATATGATATGTGGGTTGCAATAGTTGGTACACGAATTATTGGTTCTTCTATTTAGCATGAAACACAGACTTCCGAACGTTATAGAAATTTGCTTGAGAATCATCTTCAGGAAGCTCTGGATGATTTACCGATTGCGGGAGTTCAGAACTGTTAGTTTCAACAAGATGGCGCTCCGGTACATAATTCCAGAGAAGTCCGTGCGTTTTTATCCCTTGGCCGGCGCGGTCGCCTGATTTGACACAGCTGGATATTTTCTTAGGGGACATATCAAACTTTGTATACGCAAATAACTTCAATGATGAAGAAGAACTAAGGGACAGTGTCTTCGAAGCATTCAATAGTATAACCCCAGAAATTCTTAGCAATGTCTCAGAAGCAACTGTGAGAAGAGGATATCTTTGTTCAGAAAATGATGGTTATCATTTCGAACATTCGTAATGAATGTCTCTGTAGGTATTGTCAAAATTAAGTTGTTAAAGTAATTCGTGTAAGAATTCATCAACAATTTTAAGCGCTGCATTGATCGAATGATGTAGTGAAATATTTTTCATTCACTTCTCAGTATTGAATAACTGATCATCAAGTTTGACACTAAATGATCAGGAATAAGTGGAACTGATGGCTTTTTTCCTTTGGAAGTTCGAAAAAACATTGATGATGGATAGAAATAGGTCGAAACACTTTCGAATCACCTTGTATAATATATGGTTGAATTCAGAATGAAAAAACCTTCCAGAACCTGTAAAAAAATTATCAGGACCGAATTCAAAAAACAAAAGTTGATGATGGTTCTACGGATACGAAACGTCGCATAGGAAAATCGGTATCAGCACGTTAAACGTCATCAAAAGTTGCTATGAAAAAGTATTTTCAGTTTTTCTGTATCTCTAATAATAACGGAGAAAAAAAATAGAAATTCCAAAAATTCACTTTTTTCGATATAACTCAAAAATTAAAAATAATTTTCGAAATTTCCGAAGGCTCTTGATATGAACCTCCGAATGCGCAACTTTTTCTCCATTCAAGCGACTTCGTATCTCCTACCGTTTCCGAGATCCCCATGCTGTTCAACCTTATCTTGGACAGACTGTATATTATATGTGAAGAAATACATTGAGAATTTGCATTCTCCATATGTGACGAAAATATCAATTCTTTGTCGGTTCATTCAACAAAAAACAACTACTTTCCTGGCTATATGCCACGATGAACATTGAATTATATCTATTGAACACACACGATAAGAATTCGAAAACAAAATCATCTGAAACAACTACTTTCCTGGCTATTTTCCACGTCGACTATTGAATTACCTATATCTGTTGAATATCCAAGAAGAGAGCATGAAAAAATCAAAATCATCTGAAATTGAGAATTGACATTATCTCTCTATTCGATTTGAGGAATAATGTCAATTCTTAATTTCAGAGGATTTTGATTTTTTCATGCTATCTTTTTGGATGTTCAACAGATATAATTCAATGTTCGACGTGGCAAATAGCCAGGAAAGTTGTTGTTTCCTGTTGCATATTCAGAATGATATTATGTGCATATCTTTATATGAAGCAGAATGCAAATTCTCTACTTCAGAAGTTTTTGATTTCAAATTCTTATCGTGTGTGTTCAATAGATATAATTCATTGTTCGTCGTGACATATAGCCAGGCAAGTAGTTGTTTTCTGTTGAATAAACCGAGAATTACATGGAGAATGCGAATTCTCAATGTATTTCTCTCTCTCTCTCTCTCTATATATATATATATATATCTATTTTTTTGTGCTCATAAATATATATGAGGAAATTCCTTTTCAATATGACAATACTCTCAATTGATAATATTGAGGTGCCTTTGAGTTTTTTTTTTCACGATTTTTCAAAAATATAATGATGTATAATAAGAATAATGAAATAAAACTCAACCAATAAGATGTAGTTTCTGCTTTCTATTTTCAAATAGTCAAATTTCACGGAGCTGCAACTCCTAACATATGTGGTCCTACAAAACAATTTTGACCACAAAAAATGTAGAAAATTTTGTCTTCTTCAACTTTTGTATGGAACATGTTCTGTCGTGAAAGCCACCGTTTTTTATTTATCAAGAATGCAAATTTTTTTACCCAAGAGCATGCGCCTCAAGGTCGAAAACTTGGATTTTTCATAAGGGCCCCAAACCTAACAACATTCTAGAAAATCGCTACTACCCAATCTTTTGCATTCAAAAAACCCCACTATATGTTATTGCAGTTTTTTTCTTGAATCGATTTTCAGCGCAACTGATGAGGCTTAGCTAGCCAAACAGTTATCTTGTATATCTGGTGACAATCGATTCACCTAAAGAATCTCTGTCTTGAGATACACTGGATTCTAGATGATTCATTGGTCTACCACTATATCTCTGACATACTAATTATTATTCATTTAGCTTGCAGTAGGTAATCAATCATATACATAACTTACTTTTTGCTAGGAACATGCACATCTGGCTTCCTGAACTGCATATCGGTGTATATTCTTCATCTGGAAATATAAGCATAGCATAATTATAAATTAGGTAACTCATTCATCAGGTACCTATCAAGAAAAATATTCCACTGCTCATTTCATTCAATGTGCAATGGCGTTCAAGGTTAACAACTCGTGTGACGACTTCATAGACTTCAAACCATGTACACAATCCTCAGAATTTGAGTCAATGTATTCCTAGTTTTATATATTTATATTTTTATTTTCATTTCAGTTTAGTAATGTAAATGTCTGTTCTCATATGTTATACATACTTTGTTTTGTAATATTCATGAATTTCTATATTTACCACTGTACATATATGTAACCATTGTAAATTGAATTTGCCTTTATCATTTCATAATGGTCTTTTGGATGAATAAACTAGTCTATTCTATTTTATTCTCTCTGAGAATTCGGCACTTTGGGAGCTGGGTTAACGAAGGAGCAGTGACAGTTCACATGGAAATTGCAAAATGGGTGGAGCAGGAGATCATTATATATCTCTTAACATTACACTCGTTGAAAGTCGAATTCTCAAAATTGTCAACGCACTATCAGACACATATCAGACACGTTCTGCTCGATCTCGAAACGAATAAGTCCAATGGTCCTGATGGACTTCTACCCATTATTCTCAATGAGTGTGCACCAGAATTGACCACGATTCTCTGCAAGCTCTTTACCATCTCTTACAAGTCGGGAATGTTTCCATCTTGCTAAAAAATTGCTAGAATTCTTTGAGACATCCAAAAATGTCACACTGTCACATCCTATGGACGTCCATAGGATATACCAGAGCTTCCTTCGGATATCTTATGGATATTCAGAATATCCATGATGGATATCCATAGTATATCCATAAGATGTACAGGGTGATTCACCATGAATGTCCCCTCTCTAGCTCACTTATTTTTGAACCGATTTGAAAATTTTTAGAATAATCTGAAATGATTTTTCAGAATTTTTTTCCCGTTGCATCAGAAGATACAGAGTACTCGGAACAAACGATATACAGAGTACTATCTGATTATTTCAAATGCCTGAATTTCATTGGATTTTTAGATTCTCCCTGAAGAGCTGATTTGATCAATGTATCACACTTGGGGTCTAGCAGAAATGATTACAGATATAAAGGGTGTTCAAAATCGAGAATTTTCAACTTTGTCGAAACTTTTCATCATTGGTCGAAACAGCTTCTATGTCCCTATCTCAACTTTTGATTTACTATCTACTGACATTCAATTGGAATATTTATATGGTGGTTCAAGATTCAGAATACTGAATTATTGAATGTCAGTAAATAGTAAATCGAAAGTTAGGATGAGAACATGGAAGCCGTTTTGACCGATAATGAATAGTTTCATCACAAAAAAAATCCTAAAGTTGAAAAATCTCGATTTTTCACACCCTATATCTCTGTAATCATTCCCGCTAGACCGTTACCACCGATACAACAAGGCCTGCATGCTCCGTGGGTGACGTCACTTAGTGAGGCCCAACCAGCGGCTCGAAACGACAAGCGCTTATAGCGCTATAAGGCGACCGCGGATTTCGATTTTAGTTTTAGATCATCATTGAGCCGATTTTGCTGTTTTTTGAAGGGCTTCCGTTTAAAAAAGGATGCCAGTCGTCAACTGAGCCCTTCTTCGCACCCCATTCGATTTTATTATGGAAAAACGAAGTTTTGAAGCAAAGACCAGGATGGAACACAAATATCCACCTACAGCAATTAAATATATTGGCAAAAATTGTGGTGAAGGTAAACTTCACACCTACTTATACAGGGCCCGCAGAACATGAACTTATCGTGAGATTGATCGAAAGAAAATTGTGGAAAATGTATTTAATTTTGATTGACATGCCGTTTGTTCCAATTACCCATATTTATCTTGGAGAATTCCTATTACCTGAAAAAATAACCAGTGAATGTGTTCAATTTTCTGTTGTTGGATTTTGCACCCAAATGGATCGTTACACTTGAAACCGTAATTTTCAAGGGTAAAACTGCATTTATCATGCGATGGTTTTTTTTGAAAATTCTTTTCGGTACTCACGTATTTTTGTCTGATAAACAGAATTTCATAATGAAAATGTGAACAAACCACTATTTATTGAGATATTTCAAGAAAAAGTTCGAAATTTCGCCTTCTTTCTCCCCTTGTGTTGGGGGCATTTGAAGCTACTTGCTCTTATTTTGTCATTGGACACTTTATATACTCATGATGTACTTCGATGGCACATTTTTATATAGAAAATTCAACAGGAAATATGATTTTCATGGCGAGTTTTTCATTATTAGTGAACAAGCATTCCAGATGACGACCATTTATTCAATAGTCAATCAAAATACGCCAAATCAAAAATGTCAATAGATTGCTTTCGAATGACATTACACACGCCAATATTTTGAATGATATTCTTCCTTTTTTTCACTAAATATGGATTAATCTCAAGAAAATCATATTTATAGTTGAATTATATATAAATTGTCCAATATGATGAAAAAAGAATTGAAATTTGTTCTAAATGCCATCCAGAAGACAGGTGAAAAAGAAGGTGTAATTTGGAACTCTTTAGTCAAATATCTTCATGATAAATATCACGATAAATGCAGCTCTACCTTTTTGAGTATAGTGTTTGTAGTTCATGTTAATATGATAGTTGCAATTTGATCATTGGAATGGATTCTGCATTCATTGCCACGAGGCAAATGACCGTTTTCAGGAAGAAATTTGAGAATGAGAATTAAAAATGCCCGTTTATTATGAACATCCAAGAAAATTTCCTCGAATTCAGCGATGATTTTGTTGACTATAATATACGAATACAAAACTAACTGCACAATCAAAGCTTTTCTATTTTTCCCCTACTTATACTTTTTATGAGAGAGTAATTGTCTTCTTTTATTAATTCATCATTATAAATTAAGATCTGTTTACTACTGAACTTAGATGGAGTAAAATCCTCGCGGTGAATTGCATATACCCACATTTTCGATAGCTCCTCGTCCAACGGGAAACTAAAAGCATGAACTTTTGAACCACCCACACAATTCCCCCGACAAAAGGGAACACAACACTTGAAAGGCATTGTTATTTCGCCGATCACAACACAAAATATTTTACAAAACAGTAATTTTTCCGCCAATTATTTTGATGAATAAACAACAAAAGAATTCGGGACCGTTTCAAAAACATACGTGAATCATCGATGAATCAACACGAACTGACGCGTTGGTCGAAAAGCGATAAAATAAAACACTGGCCTGCTGGCCTTGTTGTATCGGTGGTAACGGCTAGACCCAAAGTATGATACATTGATCAAATCAACTTTTCAGAGAGAATCTAAAAACACAATGAAAATAGGGTGTTCCATTTGAAAACCTCAAATTGTATCCTTTAGATCGTGTGTTCCGAGAACCCTGTATCTTCTGATGTAGCGGTAAAAAACTTTATCGAAAATCATGTAAGATGATATTTCAAATTCTGAAATCGGTTCGAAAATAACTGAGCTAGAGGGAGGGGGACATTTATGGTGAATCACCCTGTACTTGTGCAAATGGATGCACATTATCCACGAGCACTAAAAAGTCCTATAGGAGAGATACACCCTGTACATTTAAATACTCCGTTGAACTCACGTGGCATGTGGTAGGCCACGCAGCCGCACTTCGCCAACGTGAAGTTGGTCAGGCACTCCACCTGGCAGTTCTGCTGCGTGTAGCTCTGGTAGTACGCCAGGTACCGCTCGGAGGGAAAGAAGCATTGCCTGCGGTGCGGGTCGTAGTTCCGCAGGCCGGGCGCTGTCGTCATCATGTCCGGTTTGACAGAGACCACCACTTCTTGGTTCAGGGGCGCGCGGAAGTATTGGGTGCCCACTCTGGGTACCTCTGCTGGGTGGTGGAGGAGTATCTGAAAATGGAGATCACCCTCTATACAGTGTGCGCAAAAAAAGGAGGGCCAGTATTCGCGAAATTCGTTTCCGCTAGATGGCGCACAGAATTTGAGCGCGAAACAGTATTATGGTGATCAGCTGCATTTTTCCATAAGAGACCATTGTGTTCGATTTTGTCTTCATTTAAATTCAACTGAATTGTTGAAAATTTTGAAGGTTGAATTGAGTTTCTCGAACATTTCTGCCTACGTAGGTATTCGCCAAACGCTAATAAAAGAAGGCGAAGCCGTCTTCAAGGCTAGTTATATTATCCTATGTCAGCTGGATAAATGGGAATATCAGCTGTCAGAATCAGTGAATATTTGGACTATGCATGTTTGCAAACAAGTGCTCTAACTTCACCACCACACGAATAAAATATTACTTCGAATTGTGATCTCCATAAAGTGAATTGTATTTATTTTTCATATGCTAAAAAGGGACCCTTTACATAACCTCAAATATTCACCTCTGATAAAATCGGTCTCCAAGAAATTCTCACTTTAAACATACATTCAATTTGTAATAGATTTTCCAATTTCTAATGAAAATTGCCACTTCTTGTTTAAATCTTCGTTTTAATTGGAAAATAATGCAGAGAAATGTTGTCTGTGGGAGTGTGGGACACTGAGCAACTGAGCAAATATACGCCTGTATTGATTTTCCTGACTTCTGCAGCCCGTGTTAATTCACTCATTTTGAAACAATCTTCATTAAAGAATATCCGTCAACTCAATTAGTTGTCCAAAAATCTAATAATAAGGCGAAAACAGTGAAATCAGATACACTACCACTTATGGATAGAAATACCTAATATACTTTATATCAGTTCAACTGAATAAACATAGATGTCGCACCTGTTGTGCATTTCGCGAATATAGGCATCTCGGAAACTACGAGCGATACAGAGTTCAAATTGACTCGGTCGTTATACAGGGTGATTCACATAAGAACCGACATAGAGCAGGGGCATGTAGGAGGTCCCATAATATGGCAATTTAGCGCAACTTACCTCTATACCAAGTTGCTTCCCTAAGGAGTTATAGGCTTTGAAAGTGAGGTTATAAATTTTGAAAAAAATCAATATCTCCGTTATTCCTGAACTTGAAATAACCAAATTTGGTACACTTTGTGGATGTATTTGGGGCGTTACTTGACAGTAACTAGAGTTCAATTGAAATTTGTAAAGGGGGTATACCGGGTGGCGCACCATTAATATTCAACAGAATTTTGTTAACCCTCGATGGATTTCGAAAATATGTGCTCTGTTGTGTGGGCAATTCAATTCTTAAACTTTTCTTAGTCCATTAATTCTTCAAAAAACCTCATCATTTTCATCAAAAACTCGAATAACTGAAATCGCGCGCTCTAGGTGTGTTATTTGAAATCATCGAAAATTCAAAAGTTGGCTATGAAAATAAACGTACCACAAGAAAGTAGGTCATTTATTGTGATCAATAGGAATTGGCTGGCAAATTATTATTTAGATACGTAACAAAATACGTAAAGTAAGGACAGATACTAAAATGTGAAAAACTGGGATGAACAACTAACCAAAATAAACACAAAAAACTTAAACAACCAGAACAAACAATTGTTTATCGATAAAATACTCATTTGAACAACTTACCTTCTTCATTGTCAAGTTTGACGTTTATTTTCATAGTCAACTCTTGAATTTTCGATGATTTTAAATAACACACGCGTTTTCAGTTATTCGAGTTTTTGATGAAAATGATGAGGTTTGTCGAGAAAATAATGGACTAAGAAAAGTTTTTAAATTGATTTTTCCACAAAACAAAGCGAAGATTCTTCAAATCCATCAAGGGTTAACAAAATTATGTTGAATATTAATGGTGCGCCACCCGGTATACCCCCTTTACAAATTCCAATTGAACTCAAGTTACTGTCAAGTAACGCCCTAAATACATCCACAAAGTGTATCAAATTTGGTTGCTTCAAGTTCAAGAATAACGGAGATATTGATTTTTTTCAAAATTTATAACTTCACTTCCAAAGCCTATAACTCCTTAGGGAAGCAACTTGGTATAGAGGTAAGTTGCGTTAAATTGCCATATTTTGGGACTCCCTACATGCCCCTGCTCTATGTCGGTTCTTATGTGAATCACCCTGTATATAATTGATGGAAGTCCATAGCAAATGTGAAAACTTCACGAACCATAAGATTATCACAAAACTCTCAAACACACGACATGTCTCGCTAACACAGTAGCTTCGTCAGGTGGTATACTGGTACAATGACCTGAACTGACCCTGGCTTGCTTAAATTATATTTCCCACTTTCCCAGCCTGAAGGATTAGTTACCTGTGAACAGGTTCGATAAAGCTTCATTTTCGGTAATTAGACACAATACCTACATTCAAATACAGTATACCGAATTAACTTGAAAAGATTGATAGCAAATACATTTTATCACCTACTAGGAAAACAAATTCAACAGTGGTGAACTATTGAGCTCTAATTTATCGTTGAGTAATATATGATTGGCGTATGTTGAATTTGTTTCCTTTCTTAAGAAATTCACCATGTGTTCATGAATGCGCTGATTAGTCGTACGACCTGCCTGACCGATATATATCTCAAGACAAGATCCACAGTTGAGTTTGTATACCCCTGATTTTTTGAATTCAGAAGTTTTTTCTTTATTATTTTTGATGAACCTTCCCAACGTGTTATTTGTTCTATATGCTACTTTTAAGTCCTGTTTATGTAGAAATGAAGCTGATTTTTCAGTTGAAGATTCGAAATAGGTTTAAGTTCTATAATTTTGATTATTAGTCTTGATGGAAGGATGAACTTCTTGAATAGTTTAATTATGAAGTTTCTCAGAAAGAATACTGTCTATCAAATTGACGTTGTATCCGTTGTTGACTGCAATCTGTTTCATGATATTGAGTTCTTTATTGAAATTTACTTCCGAAAGAGGGACATTTACTAGCCTGTGTAACGGCCGAGTCAATCAAAAAAAATCAGAGAAACATGTTGTTCCACTAAAAATAATGTGGAAATCTCATCGTGTGTGAAGTTGTTTACATCATCTATGGATTTTCATCAAAAAACGGCCGGGTCAAGTCGGCAATTATCCCAATGTTTCCAAATTTTATTCAATGAGTACCTACTACCCACTCACATACTCTTCGCATGCGTAATATCATAGGTAGCTCAGTATTTCGACTATTTCAATTATTAATTGAGAGTACCCACCTTGAATCCCTGTACAGGTCCTCTGCAAATATAGTCGAGATCAGGCTCGTATGCTTTCAGGACTAAGAATAATCCTGCCGAAAATCCTGCTGATAACGCTCTTCTCGGGAACGTGTCTTTCTTAGCTGTCTTCGGATACCCATCTTCCAGAGTCCAACCTTCTGCATTTCTGCCATGACTCATATAATCTCCGTGTAAAAACCTATAAAGAAGATACCTAGTAGATTATAATATGTATTATCCTGCGGATATATGTTTCTACACAAACAATCGCATTGTTAACAACTTGGTGAAAAACAAGGAAATAAAATGAATTGGTAATATGTACAGTCGTATTCAATGAAATAGCGTACAAGTATTGAAAAGAGAGGATTTCGGGATCCTAGTTCTAGTTGTGTAACACTGGCTCAGCCAACGCTTTGTGTTTTTGAGAACCTATGACAACTTTACTGTCAACATTTGGTAGACAATCATTCCCGATAGCCCGTTTTATGCAGAATAGGGTGACGTCAATTCCTCTCTGTAATATACTTGTACGCATTTTTTTAATGCAACTGTACATTATAATTCTTTTCATAAAAGCAGATTAGAATAAAACTATATATATTGGGGCTATTTTCCCGGAAATTCTAAGATCCGTTTGAGAGAATCTGCTGTTCGCTTATTTTTTAATGCGACTGTACATAACGTTGAATAAACAACTCGCATTTGAAGTAACCCAAATTCATCCAATCTGACCAAGAGCAATAATTCTACATGGTATTCACAAGTTGAATGCTCAGGTGTGAGCATTGACAGAAAACTCACCAAGTTTCTGAATTTAACTATAGAAGCCCAGTATCCATTTCTAAGCAGACGAAGGAAATCAGATTTGGGACAAAAATTGAATATTTATATGCATCGGTAGTCTGAAGCCACCCCGCTTGCTCTTATAAGACCAGCTTACAAACATTATCAAACAAAATCACGAGACTGATGATACGATCTCCCTGGTATGTTCGTAATGATCAAATCGCCAGGGATCTCTAAAACTCCCTACAATCTTATTTATCATTAGACGACAAAACATCAATACTTTCCAAAAAGCTGAGGTTCGTGATGATCAGCTTCTTCGAAAAGCAGTTGATTATGACCCAGGTGATCAATCAAGTCCAAAAGAGCAAGTTTGTCAATAAACTAGAGAAAATATCAACATTATGGCTGAATTTCATCTCGAGATTATAATATTTATTTGTTCCGTTTGATCTTCTTCAATTCTCAGAATGTATTTCTGAGACTTGTTTGGGACAAAAGGGCTGTTTGCATCAAACTTCAATACCATTTTTGGTTTTATTTTTTATAGATATCATAATAAGAGGGAATCTTTCCTGGTCTCAATCGAATAAAAGGAAGATCCAATAATTCCAACTGATTGAAATAATATTAGATGATAATTATTGCGATGGTTGTGCTACACAAAAAATATTAACTTACACTTTATCACGAAGAAGTTCGCTCTTATCCAACATATTGAATGTAAAACACAATCCATCTTCTGTTAGTATAGGTGTGAACATATTATCGCAACTTTCATTCAACAATGTCCATTTACAATTGAAGAAAACATCTTCAAATTGAGGCGCAATCTGAAATGAAACACAACAAATAATGAAAATCTCACAGGTGGCTATACCTCCCTATCAACAATATTGAAATATACATGATTTTCATCCAACGACATGAACTTCAACGTCCTCTTTCCTTATAACAAGGAAATGGATAAAATGTTCCATCAAGTTATACGGGGTGATTCATTGAGAAGGAGCAAACTTTGAACACGAGATGGAAAACACCAAAATATGAAGATTTAGAAGATTTAGTGCAACATGTCTTTCGAAAATGTTGTAGATGAGGTGTTCGTGAAACAATTTTATTTTAAATTTCTTCATATCATTCGTCAAATGTTGATTTTGAAATTGTGTGTGCCTTCGACGTTAATAGTGATTGTCATTATTGTTTACTGCCCTATTTTCCACTGTTACTTCGCTAATTTTTTTAATTTAGAATACTGAAAATGTTGAAAGTGGAACACAATTTTCTTCAAGAGCGAAACAGAAAACGTTAATTAGACAATTGGAAAATGAGATTTTTTTGTAAAAATTAACGGGCTCGTATATTTTCAACTTATTTTGATCATCGTTTCATGGACAAAGAAGATATGATGTGATTTACCAAAGTAACAGAATCCTACCAGCGCCTTTCATGAGCAATCACGAAATGAAATATAAATTCGTATTCCTCAGGTCAGAGAACTCAAATCTACAAAATGTGATGCAATCAAAACTCACAAATTATATAGAAATTTCGAAATAAAATCTCCCCCTTGAATTCCCTCCATTTCCTAAACCAGCAACATTCTTATTAGTCATTTGCCGTCTACATCTTCATATTTTGGTCTTTACTATCTGTAGTTCAAAGATAACCCATTCTTTACGAGTTGCCCTGTATGAGTAGATTGAACTAACAATCAGTTAGCAGAAATGATCACCTTGTACATTATTTAAATCACATTATTAATAATCTTGTATCAAAACACGTTTAATGTTGTTTTGTCATTTGGTGTGCAAGAATATACCTGATGATTTTCCAAGGCCATGGGTCTATTGTGACTCACCCCTAGAAGTTACAATTCACTGTACAATCCACATATTTTTACAAAGTCTATGGTTGAATTAGGTGGGATTTGTCTGAAATCGATAGGTATTGAGTTGGTGAAGCCAAATATGTCGAACCTCAGTCCCTCTAAGCAAGAGCATGAACATAATATGTGTTCAGCCGTCTCGTCTTCAACACAGCAGAACCGACAGTCCGTTTGTTGGTCAGACCCATCCTTCTCAGGTGGTAGCTTAGACGACAGCAGTTCTGTCGAAATTCGCAGGTCACTCCTGCTGCATTCTAGGATTTGCCTGGTTATATTTTTGATGGTTTAATGGGTTATCCTGGGAATCCAGATCAGAACGTTAGTCTTTTTCCTGTTTCAACGTGAGTCTTTTTCCTGTTTGGTGAGGATGTCGGCTTTCTCGATGCCCTCCACCTCCTGGCCCAGGTAACAAGCTGACGTCATTTCTACGTCTTTATCACGTCAGGCCTGACGTCAGGATTACTTCCAAAATGACGTTTATATGACTTTCCAAGTCAATGACGAATGGCGTAATTTTCATGTCGTCAAAATGACGTCATCCTAATGGCGTCAAAATGACGACATCCTAATGGCGTCAAAATGACTTGATCTTTACGATTATTTATATCACTGAAATCTTTTGCATGTTTCAGTTCATTTTGTGCTATTTCGAAATTTTCTGTAGGTGAAAAAAACACTGTTGTATTAGGGTTGTATCAATATTATCAGAAAAGATGAGATTTTTTTTTGTATAATTATATTGATGTTCCTTCACCACATTAAATACGAAATAATATTATAGGTAGGTACTATAAATACCGCAGTTTCATAAAATGCTCTTTTTATCGGGAACTTATCCCATTCGGATGATGCACTGGAGAGATTTCTCAGAATCCTATGGTATTCCTTCAATGGCGTCCAATTCACATTCTGCTTTTTCGGCATGCACCACTTGTCTAAAATAATGACCATGCTGCCATCCTCAAATACTACTACTTTTGATACATGAATATGAATACCTAAGTATGACCACCACACCACACCACATAGATAGCCGAATAACATGATAATGATGGCCTTCTATGTATTGTTATTTTGTTGTTATGGTCATCATGGCCGCAACGGCGAAGCGAAAGTGAACGGCTTGGCCACAGCCGTCTTCTGAAGACGGCTGTGGCTTGGCGCTGGCGGTCGACGTTCGCATGTCTGCGCAAGGTCCGTGCCGACCAATCAAGTACAGTTCTCTACGCACTCTCCCGCTTTGATTTGAATTCGCATTCCGGAATAACAACGTTATAAGCTTTTCATGACGTGAAATTCCTTATATTTTTAATAGCTATAGGGAGAATACTTTGCACCGACTTTGCACAGAAGGTATATAATTAACAATTATCTCAGAGACCATCGAAAACACACATCTCGCACAGATTAGAGGAGAAATTATTATAAAGCAAAATATATGATGAGTGACATAATAATATATGTTATATGACATAACTACTAACGTTCTCATATAACAGAGATGGAAAACTTCTTGATTATGAATTTTCCTTGATGTAGATGACTCAATAAATGATGGTCATAATTAGTCATGAAAATGACCATCAGATGACGTCATATTCACGACATATCAAGGACGTCTATATAACCTCATATTAAGTACGTCAAAATGACGTCATTTTGAGGTCATATGACGTCAATGACCATAAATGACCATATATTGACGTACAAATGACGTCAGCTTGTTACCTGGGGGTGTCTAGGCACCAACAAAAAAGTAACTCTGTTGTTAGCACTTAGGTATTCTAGGGATTCAATACAGCTCCATACAAGCTTGGAATTTATCTTGCTGGAGCTCAGTGCTTCGAGAGCAGCCTGACTGTCTGATAGAATACTGCTGTTTTTGTTTACTAGAGGTCTATTCGTCAACTCTCTAGCACACAATTCAATTGCGAAAACCTCCGCCTGGAAGATTGTAGCATACCTACCAAAATTGACAGAGATGCACTGTGAACACCTTTTAGTTTATTTATTTATTTATTTATTTATTTAATTTGTAATACATCCAGCAGGCCAAGGCCCAATTACAGGAGTATATAATAGAGATTACTATACATATGGTTGAGTGTGATTTCAATTAGGTATAATCAAAGTTAGTGAAAATTTTAGTTAGGAACTAAACTGGAAATGGTTTGTTTAAATTGTTTTGAGGTGAGAAAAAATATATCAACAGTTCCAAGTTTATTATAATTTCTGCACATTGAATTGATTGGGGAATGAAAATGGTGCTGTGTGTTAGACACATTAATGTGGAATGTATCTTGATACCGAGAGGCTAATCGGGGTATACTAAAATCGATCTGCGAAAGTAATACTGAGGAGTCTATAGTATTGTGTATAATTTTATAAACAAAAAGTAAATCACCTATTTCTCTCCTCTTCTTCAGCGATTGGAACTTGAACTCATTCAACAGAAGGTCATAATTACAGTGCCTTTCGGGGTAGACTTTATATTTTTTGTAAAATAAGTATTTCAGAAATTTACGCTGTACCATTTCAATAGCAGAAATTGTTTGTTGGTGGTCCGGATTCCATACCTGACTGCAGTATTCCAGTTTACTTCTAACCAAACTAAAGTATAACTGACAAAGTGCTTCTAATGATTTAAATTCACTACAAGTACGAATTAAAAAACCCAAGGATTTCATAGCTTTGGAGATCATTGTTTCATAATGACTTGAGAAGGCAAGTTTGCAGTCATATATGACACCCAGGTCCTTGTGTTGTGTGACTCGTGTTAGAGATTCATCATTGATGACATAGTGGTACATAAGAGGATTATTTTTTCGTGAATACGTCATCACCTTACATTTGCTGACATTGAGCGATAGTTTATTTATTGAACACCAGTTTTTCAACAGATTCAGATCATTTTGTAAGGAAATGGCATCCGATAAGTCGTTAATCCTTCTGAAAATTTTCATGTCTTCAGCAAATATGAGGGATTTCCACTCAAAATTGGAGCATACATCATTCACGAATAACAAAAATAATAAGGGTCCCAAATTTGAGCCTTGAGGCACACCTGATGTAGCTATAAACTGTGAGGATTGAACTCCTTCGTATTCGACATAAAGTTTGCGGTCTTTCAGGTATGTCCTCAATACATTGATAAGGTTTTTGGAGAATCCAAAAGATACTAGTTTATCTAATAACCTGCTGTGTGATACACGGTCAAATGCTTCACTGAAATCAGTGTAAATAACATCAACTTGGCATCTTGAATCTAGAGCATTCGAAACAAATTCCGTAAATATACAGAGGTTTGTCGATGTACTGCGACCTTTCATGAAGCCATGTTGGTTTTCTGTAATGAGGTGACGAGTGTGTTCATACATCAAGTCCGCCAAAAGAATCTCGAATAATTTTGAAAGAGCAGAAACTAAAGCAATTGGCCTATAATTTGTTATTTCTGTTGGTTTTCCTGATTTAAAAATAGGACATATACGTGAGTATTTCCATATATCAGGAAATTTTCCACTTTTAATAATCAGGTTGAAAATGACGACTAAAGGATCCAATAATTTGTCAATAGATTTTTTCAATAGCTTGGGTGGAATATTGTCAGGTCCAGATGACCACTTGTTCTTGAGTTTTTTGCAAGCATTGAGAATTTGAACTCGCGTAATTATAGGAACGTGTAAGTAACTGCTGTTAATCTTGGAGTACTCATCATTCATCGAAACATCGCTATCGAGATCATATTCCTCCTCAAGGAAAACACTTTTGAAGTGGGTTGCAAAAGACTCAATAATCTGTTGAGGATTAACGAGTGTTTTCCCTTCGTGATTCATTCTACCAGGAATACGAGATTTTTGCTGTTTAAGGTTGATAAAATTCCAAAATTTTTGAGGATTGTCTTTGATACTACTCTCAGAGTTATCGATGAAAGTTTGATACGCCACTGCAATTTCAGTTTTAATAGCTCTTCTCAAATTTTTAATACGAGCTAAAAAGAAGTTGATCTTATGTTTTCTATACATTTTCAAATAGTGATTTTTAGATTTTATGTTGTATATAATGCTTTGGTTAAACCATACAGGATATTTATATTTTCTCTTTTTCGATAATGGTACACAGCTCTTGATTATATTTCTCAATGTATTGCTGAAAAACTCGCAAGCAATATTAACATCCGAATAAGAGCCAATTATAGTCCAGTTGAATTCGGTCAGTAATTGATTGAATTTTTCCCAGTTGATTTTCCTAAAATCTAAACGATCAATATGAGAGGAAAAATTGTTTTTGACACAACGAATATCTTGGAATTCAATTACAATTGCTGGATGCTGAGGATCTAATGGTACTAGAGGGTCATTTTCACATGTTACTAAGCAATCTGCGGAAGATGGTGATAATACTATATCTAATATCCTATCATTACAATTCACTATTTTATTATTTTGTACAAGATCTGAGAAAGCTAGAAAGTACTTAAGACGAGCTACTATGTTCGTAACGGGACTGTCGATGTCATCATAATGCTTCTTCAGTTCAGGAATGTTGAAATCTCCTAGTATGATGGAACGGTTGATGGCTTCAAAGTTTTCGAATGTTTCTAATAGTGTTTCATATTCACTTAAGCTGGAGTTTGGTGGGATGTAGACAATGATTATGAAATATGATATGTTATTTTTCAGAGATATACGTATGCAAATGAGATCAATCTTTTCCACAGGAGACTCCAGACTGTGACGTTCGGAGTGAATAGTGTTCATATCAACAGCTAAAAGTACACCACCCCCACGGCAATTTAACCTGTCTTTGCGATATACACGATAATTTTCTGGAAAGAGTTCACTGTCAAGGACACCATCTTTCAGCCATGTTTCCGAAATGGCTATTACGTTGTAATTGTTCGAGACCACACTTTTGTAGAATAAATGAGTCTTGGTATTGAGTCCTCTGCAATTTTGATAATATACTACTAAGGAATCGGTAATTGGTAGCCTGCTGGATGAGTTTACTCGTTTTTTGTTTACTATTAAAGGTAGTGAAACGAGATTTGGGGTTCCTGAATAATCCAATTGACATTCTATGACACTCTCTGCATTGCTGTTCTTCCCGTTTTACCAAAAATTACGCCAACTTTCGATTTTTAAATGGAAAGATACCAGTTTTAATAAGGTTATTTCGACTGATCACGGAGATATTTGCATTCAAGATGCTCAATGAGTGTGACAGAGAAAGAAGTTTCGAAATAACGCCATCACATCTATTGGGCATGGAAACTTCGGATGCAAATAAATATCTTTGTAACCGTTTGAAATAACCCTCTACATCTCTGAATTCGTAATGATGATCCCCAACCGATCATGGAATGAAATACAAATAAAATGCAGAATCGAGAGTTGGGGTCATTTTGGGACAAACCCGTAATACTCCGAAGCAAGTAGATATGTCAGAAAATGTCAATTGAACTATAACTCAAAACCGACAAATTTCGTATCACTAATTCTAATCATAAAAAAGTTAACGGGTTGAGCCACCTTGGAAAATCACCCGGTATACCTAGGGTTGGGGATTTAGATTAACTATCGATTTGCTCGTGTTTGATTCATCTGATGAGGCTTCTCTTGCATAATCTAGTGAAATCTCGAAATTCTTACTCACACTCATAAGATATTCGATGGTATCGAATCCCGTAACTTTTTCTCCACTTGTATATAGATGATTGTCGCATATCAAAGAACTGTCGGAGAAACGTTTCCATCTGAAAATCAATAACAAGTGATAGTAGATGAGCAATGGGGGATCTGTGCCGAATTTCCATGAAAGTGGGGAATATGTGTTGGAGAAGGCGTGGTCAAAGAGAGGCATGGTGGTAGGTCAGCATTGGGCGTAGTCACGAGAAAAGAGGGGGGAGTATTGGGTACACTTTCTCTGAGTAGACAGGTGTAACGTATCGATCACTAGGTCACCCGAATTGATGTTTGTTGACCTGGTAGTGAATACTTTGCACCTGTTCCCCTAAATTCAGTGTACCCAATACTCACCCCCTTCTTTCGTGACAATAAAAACTGACCTATCCCCTTGCTCCACCCTTGCCACGCTTCTACAACATACAAGATTAATATTTGGAAGAAGTCCAAAAAATAAAAGCGATTTCGAGCTTTCCTTCTATTCTTCAACATACAAGAGGCATTTCACATAGGATAAAACATTGAATTAAAAGTATCTGGATAACATTTTCATCAATTATGTCATCTTCGAGATGCTTTCATTCAACAGATAATGTTTCATTCACCGTGAAGCACCTTATATATACTGACATCGAGTCATGTTTCTTGGTGTCTGGAAACATGACTAAGAGTGGGTAATATATATGATAAGTCCTGAATGCGTATGATTCATACTACAGTTCAATCTTGTGGATAGCATATAGCCTGTTTCTTGACATTAGCAGTTCAGATAGTAGTCAATGTTGAAGTGCTCAGAATATCTCACAAATGTGCAGCTCTTTTCAGAGAGTGATTGAACACTAAATATAAAATGTCGATTCTGAATATTGAAAATGGTTTTAGAATGGAAAAGAAAATGGATTTCGTGAGCTTTCACGTGCTATACTGTAACAGCTGAAAGTTTCAGTACTGACCAAGAGATGATGCAAGTCACTCTATAGAACTGTAGGAGACTTCATTTCCATATAGTTCCATAGTTATAACACTTCATACAAGAAGAATCAAGACTTGTTACAGCCCAGACAGCAAATATACTTTTCAGAATATTCTAATCAAATCGTCTCAGAATGATCATAGAATATTATCATTCTGCAACGAATATTCTATGAACATTCAATTCAACATATTCTTAGAATATTTTTTTTTTTTTTTCTGAGGATATTCAGAATCGTATCGAAATATATGATATCGATGTTCCTATTCTTGCACCAATATTCATAATGTTCACCCTGACACAACCTATCATCATCTAGCAACAATGCTTTTTTTTTTATTTTCTTCCTTCTCCCTCAGTATACTAGGAATATTCTTAGAATATTTGGATGTGTATAGAAAGTCCCTAAAATATTGTGAGAATATTCTGAGAATATTCAAATATCCTCGAAGAATATTCTATGAACGTTCTACGAATGACATTGTGCTATCTGGGAGTTTCGAACTGTGAAATATTTCCAGTGATTCAGAGTTGTTACATTGCATAGCTCAAAATTGCCAACTTCAACACTCAAAACGAACTCATATTACTATGTTATATCATTGGCTTGATGATGATTGCAGCTATTGAACACACCCCTCTAATGAAAATGATGATTCTTCATCACAGTGCTTTATATCATCCATTATATAATCTAGATTAATAATATAACAAGTCCGATGAAAATACTCTTATACCAAAAGTTTATCTTTTCAATTTGTTGATTCAAGGAAGTGAATGGAGAACTACTATGGCAGGCCTATCATTTCATATTCTTGAGACATAATCGACAAAAACAAGGGTGTTGAATGCATAGAATACTCATCTCATCTCGTTACCTTTGTATGAACATGGGTAGGTATATGAGAATATGCTGTCAGTTATCGATGAATGGTGAATATTGCTTTTTCTTGAAATACATAAATGAAATAACATAATTATATATATTATGCATTCAATGATACGCTTCTGTTCGGGTTTTCATGAAAAATAAGTTTACACTCGCTCAATGAAGAAGGCGTACATGAAAACTCATTTCATCTCTTGAACAAGGATCGTATGTCTCATATTATTTCATCATATGTTCCAGGGCATGACGAGTATGTCTTCACCCTTTAAATACCTATTCTAGAAACAAATACGCAAGGTTCAACTTCGCACGCAAATATTGTTAGACGGACAACGCGAAGCAGGCGCACGTGTTAGGAATCACATTTTTTCCACGAGCTTCATATCAGATAAAAAAAAAAATTGAGAAATTATAACTCATTGAATGATTTTGAGTTGAACTTGATAGGAAGAACAATACATCAAACAACGTGACAATGAAAAAAATAGAAAATCCAATTATTTGTTCGTTAAGGAATATTTATAATAGAAGAACAATATTATTAACATTTTGCGAATTGATTGCATATACGGTAATTTTATTCAATGGGTCAACATCCTTTCATGTGGCTTGATGAAAGTTGACTCAATGCAGAAGGACAGATGTTCGTGGCCAATATTTCATTCGACAAATCCATTTTCTGATATTTGTTATTTGTTTTACTAGGCAGAAAAGCACAAATTTTGAATATTTTTTTTTTGTCTCTCAATTTCACGCGATGTCTAAATGATCTATCATTTCATGTAAACCTAAAATCAATATCGATTTTGATTACCAATTTGATTCAAATTAATACATGGTGAATTTCATACATTCATTTTGAACCAATTTTAGAACGCTCTTTTTTGTTAACTTTGCTCATAGCAACAGGTGATTATCGCAATTATTCTGAAAGTTCCTATCAAGTTAATGGAATCAATAAGTGATTGGCAAGGGTCACTTAAATTGATTTGAAACTATGTAGACATGTAATGTCCAATGTTATGGTTGGAAAAGAATAAATGTTTCAATGTTCCTAAAGATTTAGTACCTGATGAACATTAGTAAGCATAAAGAAATTTATCGATAATAATTCTGCGGCAGGGCAGATTGAAAGTGAACATTGCATGACAACAAACTTTTTTTGCCAATGCCGTGAAAGTTCACTTCTTATGTCTGTTGAGTTATTTTTGAGCCACTTCTAATGTAATTTGAAAAACAAATCATTGTTTTATTTTGTTTCAAGGTGAAATACAAATATCGAGAATCACGGTTGGAATAAAAAAGAACATAGCGACAGCTTCTCAAATCAAATGAAATAACAGTCTAATAGGAAAGGATTGAATGGTGAGATTTTCCCGCACTCTGCGTGGAAGAGTTCAACTTTGCGCATGCAGAAAAAGTGCTGCTTTGCACAAGCTCGTAGGAAAAATCATTGAACACTAGATCTAGGTACGCCACTCAATGTCGGTTGTTCACTCCCACATAACTACTACTTTACTCACTCTTCGTCTGTCATATTCGCCCCGTGTACGACTCGATCATAGGCGTCTGTGAAATTGTAAACCCTCTGTCTCGCCTTCGTTTCCGAGCAAATGGTGATGGCGGGAAATGGCACCTGCCATACGGGCGTGGGGCTTCTGGCGAAGCTGACCAGCACAGGAGAGGTGTCCCACTTGACCCAGGTTTTGATGATGAGATCGACGCAGGCGTATAGGGATATGCAGAAGAGAATCATCCACCATATTCTGGAGAAAGAAATAACATTGAATGCTATATAGATGTGTACCTATGTACGTTGTGTCAATGTTTTTTGTCAGCGTGAAGTGGGTGAAAAATACGTTACACACTATTGATGAAACTGAACCATCAGAGAAGGAAAAGACCCGCTTGTATTCATCTGAATAAAGACTGATGAGAGGACTATTAAGTTGAATTAACTAGTTGTGGTTACGACATGAAAACGTTGTAACCATTTAGTTCGTACAAGTACTGAAAACTATTTCATACCTCGACAGCATCTCATGATCTACTATAAGCATAGATACGGCCTGTTCTACAATACGGATCTCACATATAGTTCAGTAACTTTGTCGCCTGAACATATGGGGGTTGTATGCGTCAAATCCGGTAGTTCTGAGTTTTTGCAGACTTGTTCATGATGTTGGCCTAAATGATCCAAATTTGTGACCTCGAGCACCGAATGCAACTTTGCCAAAAATCGAAAAAACCTCGAAAAAATCTAAAGGACTAGATTTTGAAGAAAAATCTCAAGACGTTCTTGAAGCAGATCAAATTTGCTACAATATGATACAAAAACTGTCTCCGTAGACCAAATAGTTTTCGAGATTAAGCCTTTCAGAGTTTATAATTTTTTTCGAACTTCGCAATTTCTTGCAATGTTTTAGGCGTCACTCGAATATACTCTAGCGGGATGAAGTTTCAATTGCCTCAGACGGAGTGTGCTAGTACTGTTCGTGTGAAGTCACGAATGCGACGCACCTGTAGCACGTTTTCAAACTTTTAAGGCAATCTGAACCACGGAACTTTTGAGTTGGCAAGATGGCGCCTGGTTGTAGGGCCATCACATTTAATAGGTATTGGTTTTCTCTTAGGTACCTGCTACACATCCTTTGGTTTCTCATGATTGATTCTATTGTTAGATCCTTCGTCTTGATGGTGGCTATCCACATCTCTCTTCTTATTCTTGATAGATCTTTTATCTGTGTGAAGAAACTAAGCAAATTGTCTCGATCTGCACGGCTTCCACTATACACCACAATACACGTTACCCGCATTTTTCTTTAAAATCATATTGATTTTTCATTATTCACAATAAATATAACCAAAACTGAATGAAAAAATACTCTGAAAGGTTTTCAAAATCCACCAAGTCGCCAGGGCTGCGACGAAAAACAGCTTCAATCTGGCCAGGTTACCTCGTACATGTGACTGCTCGATTTCACTTTTTGCGGACATACTATCAGGTGAAAATTTGTCCTTGCATCAGTAATTCATATTTCATATTATCTTTCATCATTTTTTATTTTCATGTACAATCCCCTAACAGGTACAGTTGTAGTTGGGAGTCATACTGAACCCTCTCTCCTGGGGGTGGATATCCACGCGACGAGGCCTCAATCCCAAAATGATGACCATAGATGCAGCCCCACAACACCTCTTGCGGATGATTTCTTGGTGCACGAAGGGTTGTGGGAACGCGTGCAGCTGCAGGAAGTCAGGATTTGGATGCTCATCAGTCTGCAGGCACTGCAGTGGGGCCTCTTGTGACAATGTACCTGATGGTGTAGTAGTAGATATCCCAGAATGCGACGATCTGTCCGATGTTGAAATGGAGGATGACTTGTGGGAAAAATACGTCGACGATTCAACACCATCCCCTGATGGAGATATGCCATCCCAATACGTCGATCCAGATCCAGACGAACCTTAATCGGGACCTTCCAAGAGGAATGGAATAATCAAATTTTTTGATCTTTACTATTATTCTATTTTCTAACGAATAAACTCATTAACTTTTGTTGTACTCATCTTTCTCTTTCTCATTCCATTATTCGAAGCTCAGCTCGAACATCCTCCTTCACACTCCTCATTTTCTTTCTTATTATCTTATCATGAAAGTACAGGGCTTCGATTGTATAATCAGGGTCAAAATCCAATATCAGAACGAAATTTGTTCGAAAAAATGATAAACTCCGAAATGCTGGATCTCGGAGACTAGTGAGTCTACAAAGACAGTTTTTATATCATCCTGTAGCAAATTTGGTCTACTTCAAAAACGTTCAGAGAGAGTTATTTCCAAAAACAAGTCCATTAGGGTTATAATCGCCAAAAACAGAATAAAACGATTTTTTCGCACTCTTTTCGATTTTTGACAAAGTTGCGTTTGGCGCTCGAGGTCACAAACTTGGATTATTATTTGGGCCAACATCATGAACAAGTCTGCAAACAATCAGAACTACCGGATTTGACGCATACTGTGATGTATAAATTTACTGGATTGATATTGGGTTCAGCAGTTCAGCACCAAAAAGGCTCTGATATTCTTAGATTCCAGAGAACTGAGAAGAACCATTCTCCTGATGGGTGATGCCACACTCACTAATTCATTGACATCATTGGAACACCGTAGACAGATAGGCGACCTTCACTTTTCAATATACATACTCCCACGGAAAATGTTTTTCAGAAATCTATGCTATCATTTCATCACTATCAATACCAGTCAGATGAACTCGACTAGATCAGTCAGCGCATTCGTTTGAAGTAAACCTTGAGATATGTCGAACACTTCATCATCAAAACGCGTTGTTTATTGAACGGCAAAGCTTTGGAATTCATTGCCAAAGGAAGTGTTCTCAAAAACTAAAATCTTATAACAAAATAATTCCAATCCCTTCCTCCTATCCCTAGCCTCCCTAGGTACGATCCAGCCCTAACGTCAGAGGGTGTCACGGGTTTCATGATCCCAATATTTATATAAATATATAGTGAGTGGTTCCTGAACATTGGTAATATTTCAGAAGGTGTTTCCTGAGGTATTTTTATAAAAAAAGTTCCAATCATAATTGTCGAAAATGCTTCATAAGGGTGCTCCGACCCTCAAAATAGGGCAACAATAAAAAATCATGAAATTTGGTACATCTGATGATTCAATCAAATTTTGAACTCAGAATTTGAAAATATCGATGGCACCATTCTGGAGTGGAGGACAATCCAAGTTTTTATTTCGTTTTCATATTCTGATAACGAAATATTATACTTTCAGGTGTTTAACGTGAAAACGTATGCCTATAGTTCATATCAATAGGGCTAGTAGTTCCACCAATTCATCGGTACCCTAAGGACGGATTTTCCTGAATATTTTCTAAACTGCTTCTTTTTTTATGTTCTGGTTCGACGAAAAGGGATATCCTGTGTTGTTCAGAGAACATCGTGAGAACCTAAGGAAATAATAAGGTAGGAATTGGGGTTCTTCTTAAATTTCTGGAGGTTATATGCCTCGGGGAGAACCTCCCTTGGCAAAGTGTTCCAGAGCATCGCTGTTCGTTGAATGAACGAGTCTTTGGAAAGAGATGTTCTGCAGGTCTCCAAAGTGACCACGAAGGGGTGCGAAGCATTAACTCGACGAGTTAATCTCGTTGAGACTGCCAAGGGAGGAACAATTGTTGATATTTCAGAAGAGCATCGTCCATGAAAATATCTATGAAAAAGAACCAGATCGCCAATTTTCTTACGGTGTTCCAGAAAAATTAGTGAGTTTGTGAGCGAGACGTCACCCACGAGGCGAATTGCCAGAATCCAACAGTTTCAGGGTATGTTTGGGTGCAGGCACTCCAAATATGGGAACAGTATTTCAGGAAAGGTCAAATCTGTGTTTCATAGATTATAAGCAGCTGACTGAAAGTGAAATAGCTCCTGGCCCGAAACAGAAAACCAAGTTTTTGAGAAGCACTTTTAGCAATTGATCTCACGTGATGTTCCCAAGAAAGGTTATTGCCGATAGTAATACCAAACATCGAAATGGATGTCTTCAAAGGTATATGGAATATCGAAATTCAGTACACTGCATGAACTTCCAACGCCTGATAAGATTCTGAGCTCGATATTTCAGAATTTCCGTCAGAGACGTGTATCATAATAAAGTTATGTGAATCAAAAAAACCCCATCTCCTGATGACAATTTATTTTTAACATATTGCTTTTCGATTTATTAGAATCAAAAAATTTGATAATTTGATATATATCACACCGATATCCATTCTCCTCAAAACCAAATCAAAAACTGGGGTTCTAACCTAACCCCCTCATTATGATACACTTGCGATGAGAATTTTGAAAATGTTAGCTGAGTATTCATTTTTGCGTAAAAAGTATGCAGTGTAAGTACCAAATTTCAAATTTTCATTGTGAGCGAGTTGAATAATATTGAGAAAAACCCGTGGTCTAGGTGTCGATGCATCAATGTAGAGAATTGCAATTTGTTTCAAAAACAACTTGCTCTATTGATTTGAATTAGGAGTAGGTACCCTTTTCACGTGAAAAACCTTCGGGTATCATAGTTTGAGATGAGAGTATGGGAAAAATACTATGAACATTATTTGTTTTCACCCTTAACCCTTCCAGTAGATTACGTCTCTGGATGATTTTGAAATTATTACTTCTCATTCTGGGTATGTTCCGTGAATCAACTTGGTTATTTCGGTTAGTAGTTTTCCGTTCGTTAAATATGAAATGTTCGGTTGGTTACTGAAACAAAGGTGATTTACGGAACTCGGTTGATGAAAAGGCGGTAGATTTACTGTCAACAGAACGACCGGGCTGTGGATTTTCTCTGGTAAGTTCGTTCAGTTTGAGTTGACGTTAACAGTGCTGCTCCTAAAGTGGCGCATGGAGTTAGTAACAAAGCCTACACAGAACACGCAGAAAGAAATGATGATGTGGCTGTGAGCATCAGAGAAGAAGTAGGACGGTGTATGTAGGTGTGTGTGGAAAAACTACCAGCTGAGCGTGAGAGCGGGCCAGCTGCTTAAGTAGACCTCGGTCTCGGGGGTTAACGAGGATAGTTAGCAGGCCTGCCACTGCGCATATGGTAGTGAGTACATTACTAGCCTACAAAACACAGCTGAAAAACTCTGAAAAGAGAGCTGATGGGCGGTGCCTGAAAAGGATGTTAGCCAGCTCTCTTGAGCGAACCACATCAGTCATTGAAAACACTTGGGCTTTGCAAAAAGGTCCCATTGGGGACTAGTTGCTGACGTGGAAACGTCCCCCACCAGTACCAGTACCAGTAACGTGTTTTAGTTATCGGTTTGATTCTCCGACTCACAAGTTACAACGAAAATTTCACACCAAACATTTTCGATCAATTTAAAGCCTGTATTTCGTATCGTTACCATAACAACTAAACAAATTTCTTGGAAATTTTTTCCTTCTCCTTGGGGGACGGAGCATGAAATTACACTGGAAATTTTTTGACGTTTATAGGTTAAATGACATTTACATTCAACTCCAGATTATTTCGAGTTCATTCTATAAGTCAATAAATAAAAATCATTTATCAACAGATTACCATATAATATTATGTAGGTATACTTGCAAATTCGAAATTTTCAAAAACACATGTTGTTACTATACGTTAGTTCTTACATTTCATCACAAACAACCATCATTTTCAACTTTATCATCTAAGTGTTGTTGAAATTCCTTTTTCCATATATAAAAGCGCACATTCACTAGAACGTATAAAATGTCTATGTTTCATGAAATATATTGTAGTACTTTGAAACAATCTTATTCTGTTGTAATCCACGAAGAGCTCCATATTTTTCACACTCCAGAAGCAAATGATATTTGATAATCCCAAACAAATTCGGTGAATAAATTATTGCTATACGACTATAGTAGATTAGATTGATCGAAAATAGATATATTAAACCATAATTAACTTTTCTGTAGGACTCTCATTTAACTAAAGTGGATAACTAAGATATTTCAGGTCTCCTGGAAATAATAAAGGACTTATTATCATACTATTTTATAGTATTATCATTTTAAATAGGCACCTCTTGCATTACCTTCTACCAGCTTCAGTTGAATAAAATTTGTGAAAAACTGAAAGATTGATTTACTACTGAGTTATTTTTCTTCAATTCATTCAAGTAGAGTCGTTCAATTATATTTTATTCAACCTATTAAGATTATGCGCGCAAATGTCATGGATATACTGAATAGTACTTTGAGTTCCTTGCAGGAGAATATATTTCTACTAAGTTTAGTGACCTGAATTTGTGAAAAATTTCAAAAGTCAACTACTATCGATTCATTTCTCATTATTTTGTGTAACTAAAGTAGGATAATTGGGTTTTATTCAACCTAACAATGTTATGAATGTGCATTTTATCAATAATACTAATACATATTCATATATTTCATTCACTATGATATTATACCTACTCTTCAGTTTTGACATGAAGAATGACATACGTTAATAAAAAAATATATTATTCTTTTGAGTTAACTTACAAAGCACTATTCAAATGTCAAAACCATCAAAAATCGTCATTATCCAAGTTATTTTTCAATAATATTTCAGTGTGAAACTTTCTTACCGAATACCACTTTAGCTTCAATTAATATCCGGGATTTTTTTCTCGAACACGAATATTTAGAAAATTTTCCCTCGTCTTCGACTAGGGAGAATTTTCGAAATATTCGTGTTCTCGAAAAAATTTCCGGAAATAATTGAAGCTCTCGTGATATTATAAGTGAAAATATTCATTGTTTTGCCTTAGGTTCCGATGGATTCGTTAACTGAAGTAAACTAATAATATTCTATATATTTTCAGTAAGATGACGTTTTTTTTTTATCTCAGGACACTACATTCTTTGCTTATGCTCACTTTGCACGAAAATTAGGGACTTTTGAGTGCCATGATGGACTTATATCACAAAAAAAAATTATATCATAATTCGATAGAATTCACCCAAACTAGCTCACCACCGCAAACCGTTTCTAGCTGTGAGCACCCTACGTCTTATAAAAAATAATTGAAATCCCCGATTTTTCGAACCTCTGAAAACGAGGCGATGATGTGACGTCAAAACCCTAATACTGAAACAAGACTATTCCAGACAGAGATGAATGATACATGATTTCTGACAGCGTGAATTAGCGCGAGATCACAGTTGAAAGAATTAATATATCACTTGCCTCAGTCTCCGTCGGGCGTTTGGTATTTTCTTTAAATTATGGGAGATGAGGTTTCTGCGTCATGAGAGGGTCCGTTTTCAAAACGTACTATTATTTATGTCCAAAAATAAAACATTCCAGTTAACTTTTCGATCTAATTATGTCGTCAATCATAATTTATGTATAAAAGGATCATTATAAACATGGTTTGAGTTAAAAGTTCTACTAATGTGAACACGCCCATTGAAAATCATATACTGGCAGAGCATAAATGTTTAAAAACGATCAGAAATATAATTTGACGAATGACTAGCATTCCATAAATAAACCACAACGGTAGTCACCAGTAAAGACAACCATCACTGTCGAAATTGTTGGTATCAGCCCTGAGAGCATTAGTTACCTCTATCCTTTGATTCAGCATTAGCATCATGCGATGTACCTTATTTCATGACTTCTTCAATGAACGGTTTCGTGAATGTTGAGGAAAAACCGCCTCCTACACTTTTCTATTAGCTATACCTATACTATATATATCGAAGACTGAAACCTTTGACACGATACTACACTACACTGTTTCACCACTAACCAAACTGATTTTTCACACAACTCGACAAGTATTTCGATAACTATGTTAGCATCTTCAGAAAAAGATTGAAACTGTTTCATTCTTCTCCTGAATATGCTAACATAGTTAGCGAAACACGTGTAGAGGCGTTTAAGAAAACGGTTTGGTTAGTGGTAAAACAGTGTAGTGTATTATACCTATACTATATGAAGGGCCTTCCTCAGGAAACAAAAGTTTATAGGAACTTTTTTTCATAAAGATTCCTCAGGAATAACTTCACGAATATTTTGTCAATTATCAGAAAACATACTGTATATGCGAAGAAAAAAATTATGGGCAATGCAATGGATTAATTCCAGCCTTATGGTGTGCAACGTGTCTTGCATAAGTATGATTCCACACCATCCATTTGTTTGGTCAATTGAGCAGAAAGTTCACAGTAAAATCACAGATTCATCTGGTCCCAAAAAGGGGGGCGGGAGGGTCATGACTCCCCATGACCCCCCTCCTGGATCCGCCCTTGAAAGGGATTCCCTTTCGTGCAATCCAAGAGATGAAAAAATGTAAAAATAGTTACCAATTGTAATATATACCTTTCACACATAGTTCTATTCCGTTCACCCATATATTTGAATCCATGGATACCGGTGTAATCGCTGAATTCATGGAAATAATCGTGAAGATTCTTCCGGAATCCTGGGTATTTTCTCTTCGGCTTGAATATCTCCTTCTCGACATCCTTCTCCTTCTCTTTTGATGCTTTTCTTTGAGTTGGCGAATTGACGTCACTATTTTCATCCATGTTTCTGCTAGACAAACAATAAAAATATACAGGGTGGGGCACTGGTGCGTCAAAATAAGATTGTTCGAAATATAATTCGAAAAAGAATGTGATTAAAAAATATACTATGAAAGCTCGGAATTTCTTCCACCAATTTTTCTATCTTATCCATTTCCAGAATTGTATCGAGTGGTCGAAAATGAATATGTTTTGATTAATCCGAACTTTTGACTTGTATGCTCGACGTTTACTATAATATACCAATGGAAAAAATATGGGGATCAAATCAAAATGATATAGAATTGACTATTCTGAAATATAATTGGCGGCTCCTGAAATCCAATTGACTATTATGAATTACAATTTATACTTTCTAGAATACAAGTGACTATTTTGGAATTCAATTGACACTATCTGAAATTGAATTGACTATCATGAAAAACAATTTACACTTTCTGGAATTGTATTGATTATTCTGAAATATAATTGACGACTTCTGAAATTCAATTGACTATTCTGAAATACAATTGATACTTTCTGGAATACAAGTGACTATTATGAAATAAAATTGACGCTTTCTGAAATTCAATTGACGATTCCAAGATATAATTGACGACTTCTGAAATTCAATAGAATATTATGAAATATAATCGATACTTTTCCACAGATACAAGATCAGCTGATTTACTGATTATTCCACGTCATAGATTAACTGTTAGCTGCAAAAACTATCTGAATATTAATTTATACAATATTCTTCACTCATCTGTCAGGGTATTGGAGTTCAAACAATTCAAATCTGAGAAAAAAAAGTTTCTGCTGAATAACTGTTTTTATGATATTGACAGTTACATGATATCGCCTAACTCACTAAAGCTCTAATAATTTTTTCTGCCATGTTTATTCTTATTATTTTTTCAACATACTTTTCAAGAATTTGATATGAATTTTAATCTGTCTGTTCTGAACTCTAGAATTTATGTATCCTCACAAATTTTACCTTTTAACTTTCATAATATTAATTATTCCTCTTTATTTGAATATTTACTTATTTATATTTCACTGCTTCAATATTTAATATTGTTCTTCAGGAACATGTTCTTAATTGTGACTTGCCATTAATGTATTTGTATGTATATAACACGGTCAAATAAACTACTCTACTCTACTTTCTGGAACACAAGTGACTCTTCTGAAATACAATCGTTGCATTCTGAAATTGAATCTACAATTCCGAAATATATTTGACGACTTCTGAAATTCAATTGACTATTATAAAATACAATTGATAGTTTCTGGAATTGAATTGACTATTTTGAGATATAATTGACGATTTCTGAAATTCAATTGACTATTATGAAAAACAATTGATACTTTCTGAAAAAGAAGTGACTATTTTGGAATACAATTGACGCATCCTGAAATTGAATTGACTCTATTCTGAAATATAATCGACGACTACTGAAATTCAATTGACATTCATGAGATACAATTCATACTTCCGTCGATACAAGTGACTATTTTGGAATACAATTAACGCTTTCTGAGATGAAATTGACAATTCTGCAATATGATTGACGACTTCTGAAATCTGATTGAACATCATGAAATTGATACTTTCAGAAACACAAGTGACTAATCTGGAATACAATTGACAATTTCTGAAATGGAATTGACTATTCTGGAATAGAGTAGAGTAGAGTAGAGTAGTTTATTTGACCATCTTATATACATACAAATACATTTATGGCAAGTCACAAATAAGAACATGTTTCTGAAGAACAATATCAAATATTGAAAAAGTAAAATACCAAGTAAATAATCAAATAAAGAAAAATAATTGATATTAAAAAAGTTAAAAGGTAAAATTTGTGAGGATACCTGAATTCTAGAGTACAGAACAGACAGATTAAAATTCATATCACATCCTTGAAAAGTATGGTAAAAAAATAATAAAAATAAGCATGGCATAAAAAATGATTAGAGCTTTAGTGAGTTAGCCGATATCATGTAACTGTCAATATCATAAAAACAGTTATTCAGGAGAAACTTTTTTATCACAGATTTGAATTGTTTGAACTCCAATACCCTGACAGATGAGTGGAGAGTATTGTTGTATAAATTGATATTCAGAGTGTTTTTGCAGCTAACAGTTAATCTATGACGTGGAATAGTCAGTGAATCAGCTGATCTTGTATTGTATCTGTGGAAATTTGAATGTCTACTAAAGTTGCTAACATTTCGTTGAATCTCTAACAAAACTGTATATATATATAAAGTTGGCATTGGCATGATATAATTGACGACTTATGAAATTTCATTGACTATTATGAAATACAATTGATACTTTCTGAAAAACAACCGACCATTCTGAAATACAATTGACGCTTTCTGAAATTGAATTGACTATTCTGGAATATACAAATTTCTGAAATCTAAAATTCGATTGACTTATATGAATTATATTTCATACTTTCTGAAATATATTTCAAACTTCCTCAAATACAAGTGACTACAATTGAACTGACTATTCTGAAATATAATTGACGACTTCTGAAATTCAATTGACTATCATGTGATACAATTGATACTTTCTTCAATATAAGTGACTATTCACTTCAATTGACCATTATGGAATACAATTGATACCTACTTACTGAAAAACAAGTGGCTATTCTGGAATACAATTGACGCTTTCTGAAAATGAATTGACTATTCTGAAATATAACTGACGACTTCTGAAATTCAATTGACTATTATGAAATACAATTGATACTTTCTGAAATACAAGTGACCATTCTGAAATACAATTGTCGCTTTCTGAAATTGAATTGACTATTCTGGAATATAACTGACGACTTCTGAAATTCAATTGACAATTATGAAATACAATTGATTCTTTCTGGAAAACAAGTGACTATTATGGAATACAATTGTCGCTCTCCGAAATGGAATTGACTATTCTGGGATATAATTATAGACGACTTCTGGAATTCGACTGACTAATATGAAATATATTTCATACTTTCTGAAATATATTTCGAACTTTCTGAAATACAAGTGACTATTCTGGAATACAATTGACGCATACTGAAATTGAATTGACTATTCTGAGATATAATTGACGATTTCTGGAATTCGATTGACTATTATGGAATATAATTGAAATTTTCTAAAATAAAAGTGACTATTTTCTGAAATACAATTGACGCTTTCTGAAATGGAATTGACGCATTCTGAAATTGAATTGACTCTTCCGAAATATATTTGACGACTTCTGAAATTCAATTGAATATTATGGAATACAATAGATACTTTCTGAAATACAAGTGACTATTCTGGAATATAATTGACGCTTTCTGGAATTGAATTGACTATTCTGAAATATAGTTGACGACTTCTGAAATTCGATTGACTATTATGGAATACAATTGATACTTTCTGAAAACAAGGGACTATTCTGAAAAACAATTGACGCTTCCTGAAATGAAATTGACTATTCTGAAATATAATTATTGACGACTTCTGAAATTCGATTGACTAATATGAAATATATTTGATACCTACTGAAATACAAGTAAATTGAATTGACTATTCTGAAATATAATTGACGACTCCTGGAATTCGATAGACTATTATGGAATATAAATGATATTTTCTGAAATAGAAGTGACTATTCTGGAAAACAATTTTGTAGTATTGGTAGCTGAAAATGATAATCTTCAGTATAAGTCCATGTTGTCTCGGAGTGGAGTAAACGGATGAAGTACCTAGTAGAAACATTACCAGTCATCTCCACAATTATTAATTAATCTGAATCTAGTATATTTTTATTTGGAACATATCTCGAACCTATATAGGATCATCATCATCTATGGAAAAGAAAAAATCACATCCTACATTACAGTAACATTGTTAATGGTATGCCCTTTGCCTTCTGCAATTTAATTGATTCATTTTTTTATACCAATCACAATGTAATGTAAGATGTAATTCTTCTCCATAATTAACATTGGACATAACATCATAGCTCATGATGAACCTATACAGGTTCCAAACATATGCCCTGAATAAAAATCACCTATATTTCGAGTAAATAATCTACTACAATTCCGAAAAGTTATATATCCATCAGGACAAATCAAGAATTGCAAAAAATCAAATGATTTATTCATTCTTCTGATCACCTTATTTCTATATTCATAATGATATTCAATATCGAAACAGTTTTTCAATAATTTTCCAAACTTACCTGGTAGTTATGCTTATGAGTCCCTCTTCAACGGTAAGACCAGGGACACTGAATTATAGATTATGATCAAGCAGGGCGAGAGCTGTATTTTTTCATAATCAATTAGTTCGAACTAAACTGCTCAACACTTGAAACGTGACAAAAAATAATAATCGATCGAATCAGGATATCGAAAAATATATTACGTTTATCAAATTCATTGTGCTTACGTGGATAATTATTCTATTATTCTCGAATCACCTGATATGTAGTATTTGATAGAATTTTGAATGTTTTTCTGTGGATTCTTCACTCTGTAGCCTGATCTACAGAGGATTGACAATATCAGCATGTCTCCGATAACAATTATATTCGTTCAATAAAACTTTGACATGCTACTTTCGTGTGTAGTTAATTAGTAATTGAGACATGAGTTGAACTTGACCAAAACATACATCTGCGCTGTAATCAAAATGATCCATGTTGCATCGAAGAAATTTCCCAATCAGCGACATACCATGCATACATATTATACATATTAGACGAATTTTGCTTGGTCTCGAAACGAATAAGGCTAACGGTTCTGATGGAATTTTTCCATCATGCTGGAAGACAGATAGAGTCCAATCAATCCCCAAAAAAGGGGACAAGAATCTGCCCAACAACTACAGGCCCATTGCCCTGTTATCAGTTATCTCCAAAGTGATGGAGAAAGCCAGCAATATTGAGTTTATCAAATATCTGGAGAGCTCAAGAATCATCAATGATAGACAATACGGCTTTCGCCACCAAAGATCTACTTGCCTACGTCACCCATTTTATGGCAAGCTTCATTAGAAAAACACGGGGAATCTCTAGCTGTCGCGTTGGACATATCGAAAGCATTTGACCGTGTTCAGCACCAAAACATACGCTGATGCTCTTAGATGCCATCCAGAGAAGAGCCATCCGCCTGGTGGGTGACGCCACACCGCCACACTCACTCACTCTTTGACATCATTGGAACACCGTAGGAAGGTCGGCGACCTTTCACTTTTCTATCGATACTTCCACGGGAAATGTTCTTCGTAAATCTCTGTTATCATCCCTTCACTAGCAATACCAGTCAGACGAACTAGACAAGCTCAGTCAGCACTTCCTTTCGTTGTCAACCTCGAAAGATGTCGTACAGCACTTTATCACAACTCCTTTTATCCATAGAACGGCTAGGCTCTGGAATTCATTGCCTGAGGCAGTATTCCCAACAACATATAATCTCCAGAAGTTCAAAAAAAATTCCAATACCTACCTCCCATCCCTATCCTCCATAGGAACGCACGATGTTCTTTGAACATTATAGGGATTCCTTTTCGTGCGTTCCAAACGATAAAAAAATTTTAATGTCCATCATAAAAATAAAATCACATGCTCACTTAAACCACTTTTTTCATCACATATGATTCCGCAGAGCACTGCTCTGTATTCTAAATATTGCATGTTTCATCAGAGAAATATTTCAGAGACATAGCATAGATGAAATTACAATCTCAGTTGAAACTAATCACATGTTCCCTCACATTTTATTCAGCAGAACTGTAATTGATGTATTTCTAAAATGTTCCATGTCTCCTCAGGGACATATGTTCCAATCATAAATATAGCATAAATAGATGGAATCACATTCTCCCCTGAAACTCATCACATATTTCATCGCATTCGATTGAGCACTTATAGCACTTTGAGCACTGCTGCAATCCAAATGTTTCATGTCTCATTGCAGAAATGTTTCAATCAGAGACGTACGGTGGCTAACCAGTCATATCCTAATGGTTGATAGAGGAAATCAAGGTGGGTTGATATATGTATATGTGAAAAAATATATTTTGCGTATTCGTAACAAAAATACAAGGCATTGTTTGAATTGAGAGCAAACTTTGATGAACGATATTTCAGGATCTTCTCGATGATATCGCCTGAAATTCACCAACAGCTCACCTCTACTGACACACCACACGATGGCCTACTATGAGAATAAAATTTCAGGGCTGGACTTGGAAAACTCATTTCCTTTTTAAATGTCAAAATTTCCACTTTCTGAATCGTATCTCTGAAACTTTTATCACAATCAGAAAGATCGGGAAAAACACTACAAGTATAGTTTTTCAATTTGTGCGGCACACTTTCACCAGATTGGTGAAAAAGTATCGAACAAAATACTGATGAACGATTCCATGATTTCGTACTGGCTATTGTAGTTACATCGTTCAAAAAATTCATTCAAATTCATTCAAATTCATTTCTTGCATATCGGTGTAGCATAAGAGGAGGAAAGAGAGGCTCTATTCAATGAAAAATTCTAGGACCCGCCTTACTTCACTTGAAGAGACCTTTTAAAACAACCAAATTTGAAAAAAAAATACCTACCTTCTCTCCCTATCCTCCCTAAGTACGCACGATGTTCTTCCACCATTATAGGAATTCCATTTCGTGCGCTCCAAGATAAGAAAAACTATAAAAAATTATTGCTTATGGAAATAATCTTTCCGAGTTAGATATACTTGCCAACTCATACTACAATCAGCGAATCAAATTGTGAGTTTTGTGATTTCATTATTCAGAAAACACTTCACTATGATGAATGTATGGAAATGAACATGGATAGATATTTTCTCTTAACAAGAGGAGGCACTTCCACATTACTCAATACAAATGATAGAATACCTAGACAAACAATTCCCTAATCGCTGGATAGGCCGTGGCTGCCCTCATTCTCGGCCTCCTACTCCCTAGGTCCTCTTATCTCACAGTATTAAACTATTATCAATCTATATCTATGAAACTAAGATGGAAGGAATATTGAGGGAACTGTTCAAAACAAATTAGGAGAAGATTATTGGACATAGCTCTCAGGAAGAGTTGATCGTAGACACGTGTTTCGGGCTTTTGGCCCTCATCAGTACGGTGAACAAAGTGCAAAAGATAGGCAACTCTTGGTGGAAGATGAAACAACAAATAGACAGAGTCAACAAACAAGAAGCCAAGTGCACATTTGTGAGGGCCAAAAGCCCGAAACTGTTCAATAATCTTTTCTTCTTCTTTCTCTCCTGGACCCGGATGTCACGCTTGTAGCTGTAGCTGTCTCCGTGGTGACGTTAGTTGTCGCCATGATGAAAATAGACCGGTGTAACCACTTGTCAATTGTTTCTTTCCAAAACGTGTAGACCGCGAAACACCGTAGCAAGGCCGCACCGGATTGACTGTAGATGGCGTAGGGAACATCGTGCCACATATACTTCACAGATATAATGAAAAGTTCACGTCTTTTTCATTGAATCAATCACTTTTTCAGTTTTCTCAATGTTTTCAAACTACGAATCAATATTCGTAAATGTAAACAACAAAACAAAACAACCATTGTGTAGCAAGATCACTTCGGGAACAGCGCCATCTAGCGTTAGTTTAGCGCGGCCTTACTACGGTGATAGAATTCGACATAATCAAGTAGGCCAGAGGTCTACAAAAATGTCTGGGGTTTTGTAAGAGGGATCTATTTTACCATCCACCTTTGTTGTAGCCCTGAAAATACAGGGTCTTCTGATCGAAACCACAAATGTGCGGTTGGCTTCTTGTTTGTTGACTCCGTCGATTTGTTGTTTCATCTGCCACCAAGTGTTGCCTATCTTTTGCACTTTTTTCACCGTACTGATGAAGGCCAAAAGCTCGAAACACGTGTCTACGGTTAACTCTTCCTGAGAGCTCTGTCCACTAATCTTTTTCTAGTTTGCTTTGAACAGTTCCCTCAATATTTTATTTTATCGCTTGGAGCGCACGAATGGGAATCCCTGTAATGTTCAAAGAACATCGTGCGTTCCTAGAGGGAGGATAGGGATAGGAGGTAGGTATTGGAATTATTTCTGAACTTCTGGAGATTATATGTTGTTGGGAATACTTCCTCGGGCAATGAATTCCAGAGCCTAGCCGTTCTATGGATGAAGGAATTTTGATAAAGTGCTGTTCGACATCTTTCGAGGTTGACAACGAATGGATGTGCTGACTGAGCTTGTCTAGTTCGTTTCACTGGTATTGCTAGTGAAGGGATGATAGCAGAGATTTCCGAAGCACAGTTCTCGTGGATAATCGATAGAAAAGTGAAAGGTCGCCGACCTTCCTACGGTGTTCCAATGATGTCACAAAGTGAGTGAGTGTGGCGTCACCCACCAGGCGGATGACTCTTCTCTGGATGGAATCTAAGAGCATCAGCGTATGTTTTGGTGCTGAACCCCATATGTAGGAACAGTATTCTAGAACAGGCCGTATCTGCGCTTTGTAGATCATGAGAAGCTGTTGAGGTGTAAAGTTGCTTTTCGCACGGAACAAGAATCCGAGTTTTTGTGAAGCAGCTTTTGCGATGGATCTGACATGATTATCCCATGAAAGAGTGTTGCTGATGGAAATACCGAGCATAGATATGGTGGGCTTGGTGGAGATGGTGGTGCCAGATATTACAATGGCGGGCATACTGAGTTCCGCCTTTCTAGAGAAAATACAGGCTTGAGTTTTGGTGACGTTGAATTCAACTAGGTTGTTGGTTCCTCAGGCTGTGATTTCAGCAAGATCTTCATTGACAGCATTGACCTGCCTGCGCTGTGAGTTCTTAGTTTCCTGGGAAGAAATGGGAATTCTGGATGAGAACTCAGTATGGAGGGTACTATCATCTGCGAAGCTGTGGTTGGGGCAAGTCGTTACTCCCAACAGATCATTGATATGAAGAAGGAATAATGTTGGTGCCAAAATTGATCCTTGTGGAACGCCGGAATTGATGGCAATGGTATCAGACGATACTCCGTTCACCACCACATGAAGCGATTTGCCTGAAAGAAAACTCGATAAAAGGTAGCATAGCTGAGGTGATAAGCCGTATGATGGTAGTTTGTGGAGGAGTCCTTCGTGCCAAACACGGTCAAATGCTTTCGATATGTCAAACGCGACAGCTAGAGATTCCTCGTGTTTTTCTGATGAAGCTTGCCATTAATGGGTGACGTAGGCAAGTAGATCTCCAGTAGATCTTCGGTGGCGAGAGCCGTATTGTCTATCATTGATGATTCCTGAGCTCTCCAGATATTTGATGAGCTCAATGTTGATGGCTTTGTCCATCACTTTGGAGATGACTGATAACAGGGCAATGGGCCTGTAGTTGTTGGGCAGGTTCTTGTTCCCTTTTTTGGGGATTGGTTGGACTCTAGCTGTCTTCCAGCATGATGGAAAAATACCCGACCTGTACGAGACGGTAAACAACTTGCAGAGAATCGTTTCATCTTAATTCACACAACATGTTTCGCTAACACAGTAGCTTCGTCAGGTGATATACTGGTACAATGAACTACAGTCCACTATCTGAAGTTCAGAGATTGTCCATTTTCAATCAATCACCCTGTATATTCAATGTTCTATGCAGTGGCGTAATTAAAATCAATCCCTAGGAGGGGGTTTAGGTCCAATATCCAATATCTTGGGAAAAAGTGATACGTTAGGTACTCACTCAAATGATCAAATAATATCACATATCGACAGGTACAAACAGTGAAATAAGAACCAAAAAAGAGCAAAATGACGAGAATTAAGAATTAAACTAATTCAGTCACCAAAAAATATTTAAAAAATTAACTGTTGCATTTTTTTGTTGGAATCGAGCGACTAGTTTTGAGGAAGTAGGGTAAATGCAATAAAAACTACCTTCTGAATATACAGGGTGAATCTGAATTCGATGTGAATATCTCAAGTACGTATTGTTATGATCGAGATATAACTTTTTCTTCATTTATTTGGTCTGAAATGCATTCCTTCGAGCTACAGTCACTGTAAGTTGGGTATAAAACAAAAGTTCAGTTGAAATTGTGATCATAATAATGGATCAGGTGCAAATATTGCAGTACCGCACGTCTCTGGAATAGCAGTCAAATGCGTTCCGACATGCGATCACCTCCGTATATGCGAGCGTTTGAACAATTGAGTTCGCAAACGATATCGTGCTCCTTTCGTCGATAACGATTTTCTGAGAAACTGTTGGTTGTATGAAAAAAATGTAAGATATCAAATTCCTGATTTTTTTATGGCCCACAAGATCTTGTTTTTTCAAATCAGATAGTTCCTCTTTTGTGACATACAATTTGGACCAATGATTTGCTGATCACCCTCCAACTCTCCCAAAACTGGGTTCACATAATTTTTGAAGCAAGAAGGGAATATAGTGTCCAAGAAGACAAGGGCATGCTAATTTTGAGAAGATGTGATTTGTTATTCCAGTCACAACTTCAGATAATCTTGATTTCTACCTTACTCACAGTAGGCTGTAACTGTGTATTTTAAGGCACTTGCGGTTATGGAGAAAAAGTCTTATCTTGACCCCAACAAAATGTCATCAAAATATTCACATCGAATTTTGAATCATCCTGTACAAGGATGTTTCAATAAAATACTAGAATATAGTACACATGTTGAAGTCGTGAGGAATGACCACGAAATATTGATGATTTTTCTTATTTTCTCCATCTCTTCAAAACTACATAGTTATCGTTCATGCAATAACAATAACTAACCTCCAATATTCGTTCGCAGGTTCTAAAAAATAACGAATTAAATTCTCGTGATATTCCCTATATTCATTTTTATTTTTCTATCATCAGAATTGTTTACCATATTTGGAGAGCAGCACCCAAACATACCCTAAAACTGTTGGATTCTGTCCAAAAAAAGACAATTCGTTTCGTAGGTGATGCCTTGCTCACAAACTCACTTACTTCTCTGGAACACCGTAAAGAAGTTGGCGATCCGGCTCTATTTTATAGATATTTTCATGGACGATGTTCTTCTGAAATATTAACCATTGTTCCTCCCTTGGCCGTCCCCGCGAGATTAACCCGTCGAGTTGAGGCGTCGCACCCCTTCATGATCACTTTGAAGACCAACGAACAGCGAGGCTCTGGAACACATTGCCAAGGGAGGTATTTCCTGAGGCATATAACCTCCAGAAATTTAAGAACACCAAGTCCTATCTAATTTCCCTTGGTTCTTACGATGTTCTCTAAACATTACAGGATATGCCTTTTCGTCGTAACCAGAACAAAAGTAAAGATTTTTTCGGTTTTTCAGACAGCTCTGGGGGAAGGGTCCAGACCCCATGGACCTTCCTCCGATCACGCTACTGGTTTCATGTCCCATCACAGAAAAGCCTCACAGATACAAATTTTCTCGTAAACTTCTATAATATGGCGGTAATTATGTTATAAAAAATCGACATTATCTCGAAAACTGTAATAGAAAAGTCAACATAAATTGAGTTGCCAAAATCGAGCAGTTTTAGACAAGAATTTGGTATTTACTTGAAAAATGAGAATTGATTCAGACTTTTGGCACACCCTGAACATCTAAAGAAATCAAAATATTTCAGATGCATTGGAATTGATGGATTATAAGAACATACTGATTTTCAACTGCAAGTTGGAAAACTTCTAATATGAGTCCAACGTAAATCACCCTTTATATTCCTGTTCTTCATATCAAAACAAGGTGCCACTCACTATAGATCAAAGTTTTCCACAGGGCTCTCATAGTAAAGAAATACTAAGTTATTCATCTTCAGAAACGAGCAGAGAGAACAAAAATGTATAAAGATCTGATGATGTAAATATGAACCAAACTTTAAAACTTGTGGTTTATTGTTGCGTTGAGCAGTTTAGCTTAACCATTCACAATACCCTATGGAGTACCTATTCAGAGCATATTTGCGATATTTATGTTTACATAAAAGTTCGGTTTTAATAAACAGTTTTGTCAGGGCGTCTTCACACCCTCTTCCAAGGGAATAATGTGTCCGTTATTATTTTGTATGCCTTCATGGACTATTAATTATCGTTGTCGGAAAACAAATAACCCGAAGTGGATTTATTAATTAGCTGGAATATATTAGTGTTAACATGATGGGGGCGCGTTTTTTTAATGTAATTTGGGAGTTTTGTTGATACATACGCTAATCCTCAAAATTGAATTCAATAAATACTGTCTCTAGGTTAATACTTTTGACATTAATTTTAAAGTTATTTTTTATAAGTCAAAAACATATTTGTCATCACCTACTTACATATTATCAATATGTGATTTCCTAACACTCAATACCATTCAAGAACCTCTTTCCAAATTTGCTCACCCTGTACAATATATTGTGACTCTGGAATAAAAGTATATGATTTCAATTCTATATTCATTTGCCTTCCGAATCCTGTAAGAATGAAAGTGGGCTTTCTCTTTGAGTCAATGAAGATATCAATAATTATTTTCAAATAATAATTGATTGCAAATTTTTTTTCCCTTGGCTTTACTTATCCATTAAAATCACTTATGTATGTATGGCTTTCCATTAGAAAAATCCCCCGACTCTCCAAACTTTTTAATGGTCTTTATGTTTTTACTTTCCCAAAAAGGCTTTTTTAAAAAGCACTTTATATTTCGAGAGACAAAAATTATTTATTCAATCAGTTATAACAATATAAAAATAACGTCTTTACCCGACCAAGATCATGTCTATTCTGAATTGCGGTTCGCAAGGCATCTCGTTCTTTCCCTGAAGTCGGATTTCTGCTGATGTTGATGTCAGCAGGTTCTCACGGGAAACCGGGTTGCTGCTTACATAACTCCTCCATCCCTTAGAAGGAACTCGAGAGTGGAACAACTTGAGTTTCGTTGATGGCCATCCTCTGGGGTTCTTGTGTTCGTTTCTTGCAAAACCATGTCTGGACTCTGCTTCTTTTGGCGATGCATAGGTAGGCTAGGACGCACATGACAAGCGTCGCGACGCTCCCAATGGACCATAGGGAATATCTTCTGTGAAGGCTGATCGTCTCAAGGGGTTCGTCTTGTAGTTTTTGTAGTTGAAGCTCGTGTAGTCTATCAAGGGAAACTTTCTCGAGTCGCAGTTTTTCAACATGAAGAGTTGTCATATTGAAAGCTTTGATTTCTTCCAATAAAATGGGATGTCCAATAATGACACCCTTCTCATTCTTGTAGCTGTAGGTTGGTGTTTTTATGGAACATGCTGGTGGAATAACAAAGAGGTACGTGCCACGGACTATGGCCACATTGTTTTCTTTGCAATCAAGATAGAGTTTCTGATTTCCAGGGAAAATACCAATGTAATGGTATTCGTTGATTTCTTCAATCAACTGTCGACTGACGTGGATCGGAACTTGTTGGCAGCTGATTAAATCGCTTTCGGCAGACAGAAGTGATGTTATGCAATCCAAGTTCTCTCGAAGGGGTAGAAGATGGTTCTTCTTGCAGAGGTAGTTTGGTCTAAGCTCAATGCATTCTTCGTTGTGGTATTGATAGTCTTCGTTGCTCAAGGTTATATAGGTTGCAGGAGGTATAATTATTGATTGGTTTCGATTAGGAATTGGAAAAAGGTGATAGTGTTCAAATGTGTTAGGGTGAACCAGAGGGAAATCAAGTGAAAATATAATTTTGTCATCAGATATAAAAACGCTGGTTTCTACTATACTATAATATTTGAGGTAATCGTCTAAATGAAACAGCATTTGCGATTCAGTATGCGATTTATATAATTCATTTATTATTTCTTTGAGATCTTTTGGAGAAACAATACTATGATGTAGAGTTTTAAGGTATGCAAAACTCACAGCATTTTCAGTTTCTGAAAGGAAATTTAGGAGTGAATCAAGATTAAGTTTAATTTGGTCCAATATATCATGAATTGTCAAATAATGGGAAAATAGCAGAGATTGATCATTTAGGGCATTTGTCAACAGATTAATTTTATTTTCGATTAAATTTTGATTTTTCTTGAAAGTAGTCATCGTGTCATTGATATTATTCATCAGATTAGCTGTTAATGAAATATGTTTGTTCACCTTCTTGATTATTTTGTTCTGATTGTTTTCGAGTTCCGAAATGCTACCATAGATTTCTTTTGCATCTTCTTGGTCAAGATTTCCAGTGAAAAATTTCAGAAGTGAACCTGCTGGATTCACTAAGCCTCTTTTTGTTCTTTCTCTTGGAAATAAGGAGTTCATTTTTCTATTCATTGTGTTTACTTCATATTCAAGACGTTTATAAATATTTTGTAGATTATCAGTTCTGATAAGATGACTATTGTTGATTAGCGTACCCAAATGGTTGTATTGATCGGTTGTTGACTGAATTTGTTGACGTAAATAATCAATTTTGATATAGTGAAGGAAGGTATGGAAAGCGATCTTTATTCTTGCGGTTCCGAGTTTGAAAGGGAGAATACCAGGGTTAGTTTCTAGACTGTGTATCTGAACTTCCTGAGGTTTCGTCAGGTGAAGTGTCATCAACCTGCAAAAGGGGATTGTCGGTCATTTTTCTGGGAGGTTTGAATACTTGTTTGTGGTATTTTGTGGTGTTGTCACTGTTAGGTCGTTACTTTTGGTCACGTGTTCAGGTCGGTAGAGGGGATTTGTTTTTGATTGTCTATCAGTCAATTTTCTATAACCAATTCGGCCAGGTTCGATATCTGGTGGGTCTTTGCGTTTTTCATTCAATTTGGAAATTCCGTTTGATTTCTTTTCTGATGACATTTTGTCATGAAGTTTACTATATAGGTCCGACATTATTTCTTTATGTTCATTGATTGTATGATTGATTATTTCTGATTGATTATCGATATCTATTGGATCTTTTAGTTCCAAATGTCCCAATAAGAGATCAACTGGTTTTTGTTTGGTAGCCGAATGAATAGAGTTGTTGTATCCTAAAACTGCATAAGTGATTTTTTCAAATAGATTCAATTTTGGTTTGCTTAAGGCAAGAGAGTGCGCATATGTTCAAGAATTGTCGAATGAAATCTTTCTACGATTGAATTACTATTTGGATTTAGTGGTAAGGTAAAATGCCAGTTAATTTTATGAACTTTAGAAAAATCTTTCAAGATACTCTGCGTGAATTCTGTTCCGTTGTCGGATATAATATTTTCTGGGATTTTGTATGACGTAATGAATTGTAAGAGAGATTGATAGACATGGAGTGCAGACAGACTAGGTAAAATGTATGCTTGTCCAAATCGGGAAAAACTATCACAAATTGTGAGAGCTATATTGCCTTATTGTCAAATTTGAATGTATCTACATGAATGGTTTCGAAAGGTTTTCTCGGTGTTGGTGTCAGTTGAAGTTTAATAAGTAGGGGATGACGTTCATATTTTACTTGTTGACAAATAGAACAATTATTTACGAATTTCCTGATGTCGTCACTTAATTTTGGCCAGTAATATTTTATTTTCAGTTCATTAATAGTTTCGTGAATACCTCTATGATTCGTAATACCTTCATGAGTGGACTTGATCAAATTTTGTTGTCTGTTTTCATTAGTAACGTCAAATAAAAGTTTATTAGATTTTAGAATTTTGAAAGCTGAATTTTTGAATATTTGGGGTAGAAAAACACATATTTCTTTATAAAGCTCTTGATTTTCATCGTTCTGAAAATACAAGACATATTGTCGTTTTGCGCCACCGAAGTCTTTCAAGAATTCAACAACTTGTGCTTGAAGTGTTTCGTTTGTCACATAGAGATACCATCTTGTTCGGCTCACTGGATTTCCGAAAATTTTCTTAGTTTCGAAACGTGGATTTTGATCAACTTTTATTATGACTATCTGACAAAGAAAATAATTCAAAGGTTTCCCTGCCAAAAATGTCTCATAGAAACTAATAAAAAAATATATATGAGAACTTATGAGAATGAAGTTGGATAGTGAAACAGTAATTCCGTATAATCCTATGTATTTTGCAGATACATATATAATCAGTTTCTAATGGCGATTCTCTTCCTTTCTCTCATAAGTATGAACTGTTTTTCGCAGATATATTCATAATCAGTTCCTAATAGCAATTCCTGATTATTTACATATGAGAATATATCAGAGTCAAGTTGGATAGTGAAACAGTAATTTATAAGCTCGAAATGTATTCTGCAGTTACATTTATAATCAGTTCCTAATGGCAATCCTCAATGGAGTCGATGAGTTCGAACTGTAATTCACAGATACATTCATAATCGGTTCTGAATGGCAATTCCTTATTAAAACATCGTAATTCATGATTTTGAAATATGTTCTGCATGTACATTCATGACCGGTTCCTAATAGCAATTTCCAACGAAGTCTTTGAGTATGAACTATGTTTTACAGATACATTTATAATCAGATTCTGATGGCAATTCCTCATTGAAACACTGTGGCATTCATGAGAATGGAATGTGTTCTGCATATACATTCATGATGAGTTTCTAATAGCAACTCTATAAGTATGAACTCTGTTTTGCAGATACATTTGAAATCAGTCCCTAATTGCAATATCTTATTGAATTAACGTGGCATTTATGAGTTTGAAATGTGTATTGCAGATACATTCATAATGAGTCCCTTATAGCAATCATCATCAGTTCCTAATTGGAATTCCCCATTGGAACACCGTAGCATTTATCAGTTCGAAATGTGTTTGCCAGGTACATTCATGATGGGTTTCTATTGACAGTTCTTCATGTACTCAATGAGTATCAGCTGTGTTTCACAGATACATTTATAATCAGTTCTTAATAGCAATTCTGCTGATACATGTATAATCAGTTCCTGATTGGAATTTCTCATTGAAATACCGTGGCATTCATGAGTTGAAAATGTGTATTGCAGATACATTTATAATGGGAATTTTTGAGTATAAACTGTTCTGCAGATACATTCACAATCAGTTCCTTATTATAATTTCTCATTGAAATACCGTGGCATTTATGAGTTTGAAATGTGTGTTGCAGATACATTCAGAATGGGTTTCTTATATCAATTCCGTATGAACTCTATTAGTATAAACTCTGTCTTGCAGAAACATCCATAATCAATTCCTAATCGGAATTCCTTATTGGAGCACAGTGGCATTTATGAGTTTGAAATGTATCCTGCTGGTACATTCATAATCAATACCTGATAGCAATTCCTCAGGAACACTTAGAGTATAACTCTGTTTTGCAGATACACTTATCATCAGTTCCTAATTGGAATTTCTCATCGAATTACCGTGGCATTTATCAGTTTGAAATGTGTTTCACAGGAACAATCATAATGAGTTCCTATTGGCAGTTTTTCACGTACTCTATGAGTATAATCTGTGTTTCACAGATACATTTATAATCAGTTCCTAATAGCAATTTCTTTCGAAGTGTATGACAATAAACGCTGTTTTGCAGATACATTAATTATAATTAGTCCCTAATCGGGATTTTTTTCAAATACCTTGGCATTTATGAGTTCAAAGTGTGTATTGCAGATACATTCATAGATAGCTTATTATAGCACAGTCATATGAAATCTACGAGTATGAATTCTGTTTTGCAGATACATTTCATAATCAGTCACTAATCGGAATTTATCACTAAAATACCGTGGTATTTATGAGTTCAAAATGTGTATTGTAGATACATGCATTCATAATGGGTTCATCATAGCAATTCCATATGAACTCTGATTTGCAGATAGATTTATAATCAGTTCCTGATCAGAACTCCTTATCGGAATGCAGTGGCATTTATGAGTTTGAAATGTTTATTGCAGATACTTTCATAATCAGTTCCTCATAGAAATTTCATATTAACTCTATGAGTATGAACTGTGTTCTGCAGATACATTCATAATCAGTTCCTGATCAGAGTTTCTCATTGTACTACAGTGGCATTTATGAGTTTGAAATGCGTTCTGCAGGTATATTCATGATCAATTCCTGATGTATAACTCTGTTGTGCATATACACTTATCATCAGTTCCTAATTGGAAGTCTTAATTGAAACAGCGTGGCATTGATTAGTTTGAAATGAGTACAACATATCTATTCATAAAGAGTTACTACTGAACCCCTGCTTATTTTTTCATGTATCATTCGATTTTGTTTCCAAGAACGATCTCTCATATTTTCTCTGTATAAACCAACAGAAAAACAGTTGAACTTTTAAAAAAATAGTCAGTTTTTTCATTGGCATATATAAAATTTGAAAATTTAAAGAAAGAGTATTGAAGAAAGTTTCTTGGATAAATAAAATTGAAAATACATAAAAAAGTTGAGTAGGGGTTCTAAATATTCGTGAATACCCTGTACAGGCTGTCCCATTTTCGATGTCATAACGGGATAGATATCTCATTTATTTTCTAAAATAGAGATTTTCCATTTTCGCAAACGTGGGTTTCTTTTTAGTGAAACTCACGATACCCTTAACCATGTTTTTGTAGCCCGCTGCCTTTTTGAGATACAGGGCGGAATTGAAAATGCTGCATTTCGGGACCCTTCTTGTATCTCAACCATCTTCCAATTCATCGAAAAAGTCGAAAGTGTTTGTCATACATTTTTTCACGTAGAATCCAGTGGCGTAATCAGAATTTCAGAATAAGCTGTTATTATTCAGATATAATCAATCCAAAGTTTTGTTTTTTCAAACGGAACATCACATATATTTTTCCTCATTTGAAACATTGATGCTTTTCGCTTCTCAAAAATATACAACTTATGAGATATTTCTAGTCTTAGCCCAACATTCTGATGGATTTTAGTTTCTCAGTAGACTTTTCATCGATTGAACTTGTAAATATCTGGCAACATTGTCCATATCATAAATTTCCATATTTGCCTTGTTGCTGATACAGTGTCTCGTCACACACTAGATTCAATTTTTACCAACATTAAACATTCACCAATATTCAGCAGTATTTATTGAATATAAAAGCTGTGGACCTAATGAGTAGGTGGCTATGAAAAAAAAAAGAGTGCAGAATGTTTTATAATATTTGTCACATACCTGTAGAATTTACAATTTTTTCATACAGCGGCGAATAATAATCCAGGATATCAGAACCACAAAAACTTGAAACCAACTTATTTTATATCACAACCATTTCTAATTTTCGTATCCTGGATAAGTATTCGCTATCGTATGAAAAATTTGTGAATTCGACAGGGAGGTGGCAAGGATTTAAACACATTCTACACTTGCTCTGTTTTCATAGCCAGCTACTAATGTGGTCCACATCTTTAAGAGACAATAAATATTGCTGAATATTGGTAGATCTTTAATGTTGGTGGAATTGAAACTAGTGTATGAGAAAACATTGTGTCAGCAGTAAAGTCAATATGAAAATTTGTGATATGGACAATGCATGTTGCCACATATTCACAAGGCCCATTGATGAAAAATCTACTGAAAAACTAGACATTTTTCAAATTCATGCCTTCTACTATAAATATATATATATTATCGCTTGGTGCGCACGAAAGGGAATCCCTATTATGTTCAAAGAACATCGTGCGTTCCTAATTTGATTACGGATACAAAGACTCATCGATTATATGAACCTATCGAAATCCTGAAATATACTGAAATAAGAACATTCATGACATCTTCCAGGATAGCTCAGTATTGATCGAAGTTCTGATTCCTCAATAATTCAAAATAAAAAATAACTCACAAGAAACCAATGCCAGTTGGTTCCGTGAATTCTCGAAAATTAATTGTCTTATGAAAACTCATAAAATTCATTGCATATTGGGATAGTAATGTCTTATACAATCTCATTGGTTTTCAAATATTTCATTCCGCATACATTCAATGAGGATTCAATGTAATCGGATCTGTGGTTCCTCATTATATGGTATGAATTCCTGGAAGATATTTTGCTTATAACAACCTGTAAGATACGATTGTTTTCAACACTGAATTTCACCATTGGAACTTGTAAATTTGGAGTCGTTTTGAATCATATTAATGCTCATAAAAAACGCATTGAATCAGATGCGGGATTCCTTATTACAGCTAATAAATGCTGCTCTCACTGTTTCCTGTCTTTCCACACGATATCATATACGATTATATTCGTTGATTTCTACACATATATCATACCCTCTCAGGCTCGTGAATGAGCAATGAAATATAATTGAGTATCGTGATTGGAAACCTCATACAAACAACTAACAAGATACAAAGTTATGTGTAAAATTGTGCCAGTCATTTTCAACCTTCAATCATTGAAACATATGAACCTTACAGGAACTTATAGAACCCTATATATATCAGCAATGAATTGTCTATTTCAAACTCAAGAATACTCATCAATCCAAATTAGCAATGAGGATGAAGTGATGCAATATTCGAGATAAAAAATACTCACAAGTTTATGCATCATGGCGGATCTTCAACCTCTTGGTGCGAACAAAGAAACAGATCCCGTTGGTAATCATGAGTAATGTTCACATATATCCAAAAGTTATTTCAGATTGGAGCACTATCGAATCCACTACACTACACATGATATGATATGCAATTCACACCTCAATTCTCAACAATAATTTCAGAATAATGGGTATTCTCTCGAATCAAAACAGAGATACCTGTCTTCCTTCGCGAGCAACATAAACTAAAACAAATATGGCTGGCTAGTGGCTAGCTCAGTCTCAGAAGTACCAACGCAAAAAAGTTACTGTTTTGTTACCAACTTGAATTTTGTGTTCCCCTCTATGTGGAGACTTAATGACTCTCCAAGTGAATTTTCAAATGTGAATCTATGTGGATTTATGAGTTACCTATGTTATAAATTTGGCTTTGTTGTTCGGGTTTTTATGTGGATCTATCAGTTTCTAGTAGGCATGAAAATATATAATAGTTTCTTGATGCAATGCTGATAGGAATTATGAGAATGTATGAGGATATAAAGTATATTGAATGATTTTTATGTGATCGAATGAGGATTCATTTGGCAAAAACCCTCAGGCTTCTTCGTCTCTTCGAATTGTGTGCGTATTCAAGTTGAAATACCAGTACCAATATAAAAACAATTCTGTTTTGATGAGCTGAAGTTTTTGCAATAAATCGGAAAATATGGCAATATAAAGGGTCGTGTGATTAAAAAAAAAAGATGATAAAAGATGGTCTGAAACTTATTTGTAACGAAATCAGGGGGTGTTGAATATATAGAAAAAAAAGGAAATCAATAAGTTTTTTCCGAGAAAGTGACAATCAATATAGTTATATTTTCAAATAAAATATACAGGGTATCTGTAAAAGGTTCGGACATGGCTCGGCTGTGGACTCCTGGGATAAAAACAAGTTGATTTAGGCCAACTTACCTATATCCAAAATCGTCTCGTTGAGTTGGTACAAGGCGTTGAATTTTTTTTGGAAAAAAATAATTTTGCTCATAAAAAGAGAAGGCTGAGATCAATTTCCATAATTTTTGGCATGGCATGTTCCTCAACTGTAAGTCACGTTTTGAGATGTTCTTGATCATGATCAGTGCCTGCAAGTGTTTCAAACAACCATGTTGCCGTACAAATTTGGTGATAACTTTCCAGAGGTCGGACTGGAAACTTCCAGTTTTTTTCCAGAAAAATATCCTCTTCTGAAATATTTTTTGTATCGTGTTTATCTTTGATATGTCTCGAGGTTCATTTGCAAATAAATAATTTCTGATATGATGCATCCTGTGCATTTTTGGAAATTAATCTAATTAGTTGGACTGTTTATTGATCATGGCTACAATATGATTTATTATTGTAAATAAACTGATAAGTTGCTGGTCCTCGTTGGCATTACAAGAACTTTCACGTCACAAATTTAGCGATAACTATATACAGGACCCAAGGTGAGCACTTTAACGCCTTGTACCAACTCAACGAAACGATTTTGGATATAGGTAAGTTGGCTAAAATCAACCTATTTTTATCCCAGGAGTCTACAGTCGAGCCATGTCCCAACCAGATTATTTTTCTAAAAAATGCATAGGATGCCTCAGATCAGAAATTATTCATTCGCAAATAATCCTGAAAAAATAACAAGATACAAAAAATATTTCTAAAGGGAATATCTTTCTGGAAAAGAAACTGGAAGTTTCCAGTCCGACCTCTGAAAAGTTTTCACCCAATTTGAACGGCAACATAGTTGTTCGAAATACTTGCAGGTCACTGATGATGATCAAAAACATCTCAAAACGTGACTCACAGTCACAGAACATGCCATGCCAAAAATTATGAAAATCAATCTCAGCCTACTCTTTTTATGAGCATAATTATTTTTTCCGAAAAAACTTCAACGCCTTGTACCAATTCAACGAGACGAGTTTGGATATAGGTAAGTTGGCCTAAATCAACTTGTTTTCATCCCAGGAGTCCATAGTCGAGCCCTGTTCCAACCTTTTACAGGCACCCTGTATATATAATGTTCACCTTCAACAATGACGTGCGTTCAAGCACTGACTCTGATATATTATATGAACACAAAAATTGTACCTACGCAATGGTGTCTTGCAGAATAGAAGTTATGAGCTATCAAAAATTATATTTCTCATAAAAACTGCTGGTAACCTTATAATATTAGAACCGTGCGTGTTCTCATTAGAAATTACAAATCTTTGAGCTGATTTTCTCATACAAACTCATTTGATACATTTTGGATTGAGCATGCATTGTCTGATTGAAACTAGTAAACAGATTCCGCATAAAACCTCTTGTTTTATTATTATCATCATATAACCACTGTCAATCATTGTCATTATAATCCTCATAAGATCTAATAATATATATTTTGAACTTGAAAATATTGTACTATTGAAAACTCACACAAACTTATAGGAAACATTTTATATTGGACATGAACTGTCTGATCCAAACTCGTGAATCATCATGAAAAAACTCTGCGAAAAAGCCTCTCGATATACTAGAAGTCATAACTATATATCCTCATCAACCCTCAAGAAGTCTATAACACATTATATCCTTAGCTTCAGCATTGTCTTTACAAACCTCGAAAACATTAGATACCATTTAGATTAGGCATGTATTGTCCTATCTAAACTTGTGAATCCTTATACAAAAATTATGCATGAAACCTCTCAACATACCATTGAAGTCATAACTGTATATCCTTATCAACACTCATGAATTCTGGAACACATACAGCCTCAGCTTGACCCATAGGATTCGTTTCATTTCAAATCAGTATTGTCTTTTCAAACTACAAAAGTCTTCAGAACATACACATCTCATAAAAACTAATTAGTTACCATACAGATTAGACATGTATTGTCTTATCAAAACTCGTGAATCTCAATAACGCATCATTCATTTCAACGTATGGATACAGTCATAACGCTGAGTCCCTATCAACTCTCATGAATCCTTAAACAAACATTTCCTCATGAGATACATATCTCATAAAAAATGATCAGATACATTTCGAATCAGACATGTATTGTCTAATCAAAAATCTTGAATCCTTATACAGCAATCCCGCATAAAACCTCTCAAAATACCATTGGAGTCATAATGGTATACCCTCATCAACACCCATCAGTTTTGATACACATCAAGCCTCAGCATGACCCATAGGATACATTCCGTTTCAAATCAGTAATGTCTTTTCAAACCTCAAAAATCCTCAGAACTAACACATCTCATACAAACTCATTAGATACCATTCAGATTAGGCATGTATTGTCCAGAATTCTTAGACAGAAATAACGCATGAAACATCATAACATACGAATACAGTTATAACGGTAAATCCTTATCAACACTCATGAATTCTGGAACACATCTTACCTCAGCTTGACTAATAAGAAACGTTTCATTATAGATCAGTAATTGCTTATAAGAAATCTCGAATACTTGAAACCACATATACCACATACAAACTCATCAGCAACCGATAGAATCATGGCAGCAGTTCCCTATTGAATATCATAATTTATCGAACACTTTTCACCCTCACAAAAACCCATGAAATACGTTGAAGATTATATCTATATTGTCTTTTAAAAACTTATGATTACTCAATAATTATTTACCGGATTCAAGCTGATAAGAAACCTATAATTTTAGAACCGTGTTTTCATATTTGAGCTCATAAACCTAGAAACTAGTTGTCTTATAAACACTCATTGGACACATTTCAGATTAGGCATTCATTGTCTAATTGAAAATTCGTAAATTCCCAGTTATTCTGAGTCACATAAATGCTGATAGAAATCGCATTAAATTAGATAGGGAATTCCTTAGTGAAACTCTAAAATCCTGATATATTTTTTTCCTGACGATACCCAATAGAATTCTATTAGTGAATTTCTACACATTTCTCATATATACCAAGGCGCATGAATGTGCATAGAATACTCTTCCAATTGGAAGTGGAATATCTTATTGGTGGTCATAGGCTCCTCAAACCACTTGTGCCTGATAAAAACTCTCATACTCCATATTTGTATACGCTTATAAATCACATATACTCATGAAATATCATTAAACCTTTTAGAAAGTTCATGTGCCAGAAATAATGTACTCATACGCTACAGAACTCGGTTATATATCCTTATTAATACTCATATTTCATCTATATTTCTTCATGAGACTTCATAAGGTATTTTTGGCAGGGTTGTCGGTTATATTTATGGTCAGAATCGGGTTTTCTGCACTTGTATAATGTACAGTCTGATTGTTCGTCGTTTTCGTCAGGGTCTACTTGTCCTATCATTGATTGATTATCAGGTTCGTTACTAGTGGAAGGTCTAGGATTTTCGTCTAAAATGGGATTTTCATTATATTCTTGCATGTACTGTAGTATGGGAATGTTTTCTGTGATATTTTCGTCGTTAGTCTGTGTATCAGTGGGGTAGATTTCTACTCTAGAGAGGGCATCCGCGTTTGTGTTCATTTTTCCTTTTTTATGAAGTCGTTATAATAGTTTTCTGCAATTTCGGGGTTCAAAAATGGTTTGGTAGCTCCTGTGTCAATTAATAATTTTAATGGGGGATTCGAAATTTTGATATATGGAAGGTCTTTTCGGTCATAGATTGAATGAATTTCTATGTGTTGGTTTCTGAAGAGTCTATTTGTTGAAAATTTTGATTAGGTTCATCGATTGGTTCTGATTGATATTCATCATGATTAGGATTTTGGTAACAAATTTGATTTTGAGATGTGCTCGGTTCATTTTGATAGTCAAAATATTGATCATCGTAATAATGATTTTGATATTGGCTGTCAAAATATTCTTCGTCAATTTGTGAATCTACGTTATAAACTTCTTCAGGGGTAGAGTTCATTCGGGGTTGTTGATGGAATGTGTTTGGTCTATCGTCATTTCTTTGTCGAGGTACAGTTCCATAAGAAATTCCGCTCATTGGGGTAGGTCTAGGTCTAGTTTGATTTTGTGGGTTTGATCTCCAAACATTACTTTGATTTCGGAAAGGTCTCTGGTTTCCAAAAACTTGACTGTTTGTGAAATAACGTTGTGGAGGGGCAGGCGCCGCGTGGAAAGTAAGAATTTTGGAAGGTTGGTCGTGATATATTTTGAGGTAGATTTTGGAAGTTATTTTGCGAATATTTATTGAACTGATGATGATTTTGAAATTGATTTTGATATCCATGATTGTATTTCGGATTTTGTCTCGGTTTGAACTGATCGTTAATAGGTTTTTGCAAATGACGAATATTACTTTCAGAAATTATGTATTGCCTAGCTTCTGCTAAATCGTTGGGTTTCATTGCTCTGATTGTCGAACCTAAGGGTTCTTTCAACCCTGCAAGGAAATTTTTCAATGCATGTGTGTTATGAAAAGTTTTCTTCACTGTCTTGTTATTTTGATTATCTTCATGTGTATCAACGTAGTTGTGAAGAGCGCTTAAATTTGACATAATACGAGTTTAAAATTGTAAAGGAGATTCATTGTTATTTTGTCGCAATTGGTCCAAATCAAAAAGTAATCCGTTTTCATCTCTCTGGTCGCCAAAATGGGCTATAAGATCATTTTTTACTGATTGCCAGTCTTTTGCAATACAAATATTGTAAACTTCGCGTGCTTTTCCTATCAATTTTGCATAAATGCCGTAAATTAATGTTGTGTTTTGAACACCATTAATATTTGCGGGATTCGGGTCCCAATATGTATTGATTAAGGTATTAGCTGTATCAAAATATGAAGATAATTCTAATGGATTTCCGTCAAATTTCGGAACAATCTCTAAAAGTTTGGTTTCAAAATGTGGGATTGACATATTGTTTGATACTTTAGGTGAATTACTATCTTCTGTTATGTTCAAGACAGAAAGAAGTCTGATTATTTCTGACTCTGATTCTAAATTTGCAATTGGACTTATTCCGGTATCTAAATCTAACTCGCGATCTATATTTCCACTTGAAAAATCTGAGGGCGAGGAGAATGACATAAAATCTTGGAAGGAAAATGAATGATATGAGCAACTTACATCAAAACGAAGATTTTCATTCCTGCTTCGACGAAACTGCTTTTTCTTCTACTTCTGCTTTGTTTCTTCCAGTTGAGGTCCTCGATGGAGCACTGGGTTCTTCTGGTTAAACAGTTGAAACTGACGGGTTATTTTCGATAAATTCCCTTTTCAGAATCCTACCGACTGCGCCACTTTATGTTTTTACTTTCCCGAAAAGGCTTTTTAAAAAAGCACTTTATATTTCGAGAGACAAAAATTATTTATTCAATCAGTTATTACAATATATAAATATACGTCTTTACTCGACCAAGATCATGTCTATTCTGAATTGCGGTTCGCAAGGCATCTCGTTCTTTCCCTGAAGTCGGATTTCTGCTGATGTTGATGTCAGCAGGTTCTCACGGGAAACCGGGTTGCTGCTTACATAACTTGGTGCCTATATACAGGGTGACATAGAAAAAAGTACATTGCATAGTGCCATACAATAGAGAACACTAAAATAAGGAAAAAAGTTGAAATGAACATGGGTCCGGTTTTGCATTGTCGGCTTTTAGATGCATTTGTACTGAAACCATTGCTTCTAGAGACTTGGATAAGGTTTACCATTCTTAAGTATGAAAGAAGGGATTACAATTTTTTTCTGTCGAAAATGACATACAGTGTACAGGGTGTCCCAAACTGGATGCGTTCTTATGGGAACACCCCTTATTTGAAGAGATGGAAAAAAAATAACCTAGGTGTCCGGAGCTTAAATTCAATGAGGAAACCACTGGCGCAAACGAGACTTTGCTATCTCTTATCGTTTGGCCGCCAGAGGGCTTTTCTCGAAATTCGTTGATTTCTTCAATGCCCCATAACTTTTTTATTAATGAAGATAATCCATTTTGGTGAAAACATTCTCGAAGCACTTTTTTCTATAGAATCTTTTGAGATGAGAAGTTTTTCTACAGGGCGTTCAGATAACTGTGCACCATCCCAAACTCTGTTTTTTTAAATGGACCACCCTATATATTATGATATTGTTGAGAAGCTCGTAGAATTTCCTAAATTTTGGTGTATCACTCGTCATGTTTTTCTCAGAAACCATCAGCAACATTACGATTTAAAAATTAAAATATTGTGCCTACAGAAATCAAGATTGCCCTGACTAATGAAATGACATAGGATGCTAACATATTATATTTGAAACCACCGACCTAAAGTTTTTACGTAAAGAAGCAGTAGGCCGTGATCATGATTATTCTGTTTTCGTTGTTTGACAGTTTGAAAACTTGTATTACCAAAGATGTCCCGAACGACAGCAACCATCCAGGGATATATTTGCTAGACTTGCCCATAATCTCCAAAATTTTGGTTCTTTCAACAAACCCAGAGCAAGTTATGCTCAAAATTAAGAAATTCAAAATGAAAATGAAATAAAAACTATAACCGTATTGGGAACTTTATATCAAAATAATGGTGAAACTTCCACAAGAAAAGTTGAAGCAGAGACTGGCATAACCCAGTTAACACAGGATATCTTATGGATATCCATTTCAAGTCCTATTCAAGGCGGGATATTCGTGGACATAAAATGTATATCCATAAGATATCCGATTGCGGATGCACTTGAGAATTCCGAAACAAACGTCTTGAATACGTCCATAGGATATCCATAAGATATAGAGACAAAAGATCAATACCTAGAAATTTCAAATCAAGTATATACAATGAATGAAATGATAAATAAATAAAAGGAGATCCACAAAAGTAACACTTGTGCGTGGGTCTTCCAAAAGATAGCACACATTGTGATGCACTATCTGCTATTATTATTATTAATTCGGTTTTCAAAAACAGCGCGAGGTGGCGTAACGTCTCAAATAGTCCAAGATTGGTAAAACTGATGATTTATTTAAAGATCATCGATTCTACCAACCTTGGAATAGTCAAATAATGTCAATCTGTTCTCATATTTAATAAATTTAGAGTGAATTTGAAAGCGATTCCTACGAATTCGTTCAAAATTGATATAATGCTTAAGAACTGACAATTACATTATTCGAACGCAGTGAGAAGTGGGTGCTTCCCAATTTTTGTGATTTTTTTCTATATATAGGGTATACTATCTCTTATCCATATCCATAGTTGATATCTTATGGATATCCATAATGAATATCTTCAAGACATCCAAAAAGGTCACACTGTCACATCCTATGGACGTCCATAGGATATATCAGAGCCTTTTCCGGATATCTTATGGACATCCACAATATTCATGATGGATATCCACAGTATATAAGATGTACTTGTGCTATCTGGGTACCCAGAAGCACAATCCATCGGATTTTGAAAAAAAAAAAATGCAAGCCCTATCGAACTCGCAAAATCCATCATCTTCTTCCTGGGGATTTGGATAGAACTCGTTTTTGTCAGTGGTATTTGACTAAGATACAAAATAAACCAGATTTCGCCATAAATTGTATTTGGACCGACGAAGCTTCGATTAGTAGTGCGGGCATATTTAATCGATTTAATGATTACACTTGGTCTCAAGAAAATCCCCATATGTGACTGTTCAAAACAGACAAAAGGAAGATTCAGTTTTAATGTGTGGGTAGGAATTTTCAGAGGACAATTCATTGGACCCTATACACTGCACTGTTTTACCACTAACCAAACCGATTTTTTAACGCCTCGACACGTGTTTCGCTAACTATGTTAGCATCTTCAAGAGAAGATCAAAACTGATCAGGGGACACCCAACGGTGTGAACTGGTGTTAACTTTTTTTCACTGTGTAAGAATTATGTCACAATTCTAGAGAGTACATGTATGCTTTTTTTGTGTGGACTGTCTCAGATAAGTTTACTGTCAGTGTGAAATGATTTGTTTTCCAGGAGGGACTTAAAAATAGCCAGAGAATATTGATGATTATTTTCTTCGTATTTCTTCGCATAGCTACCTTGTAAAATTTCGAATATACACAGGGTGTCTGTAAAAGGTTGGGCCATGGCTCGGCTGTGAACTCCTGGGATAAAAACAAGTTGATTTAGGCCAACTTACATATATCGAAAATCGTCTCGTTGAGTTGGTACAAGGCGTTGAAGTTTTTTTGGAAAAAAATAATTTTGCTCATAAAAAAAGTGGGCTGCGATCGATTTTCATAATTTTTGGAATAAAATGTTCTTTGACTAAGTGTCACGTGTAACAGAATCCTACGAGCTGTAGTTACTCTGACTATTTGGGTACGCGACCTACAGAAACCTACTTCTTTTGGTTAATTGCTAATAATCCGTCAATATAAGCAGAACTAGATGGCGCGAGCAGTACCATTTTATTCCGAATATTGAACATCATTCACTCGGTTTTTTGTCGAATTTAGAACTACCGACTTTTTGCAAATCTAGTTTGTTTTCAGCAAGCTTTCGAAAGATATAGTGGCTTCAAATCGATAATCTTTTGGATTCATCTTGTAAAATTACTTTAGTAATCTTCCCAAGTGTTCCTTGTATTAGGTGAGTAAAGAGTTTTCGTTTATAGATTAGCCAATCGAGGAAATGTGCATGTAGCATTAAATATGGCAAAGGCCGAACATTCACGTGTCAAAACATGGTATTAGTTTTTAGTCTGTGTCTTCTACAAGCTCTGGCTCCCCCAAGTTATATAATAAACGGCATTTTATAAAGAAACACTCTTGAAGAACCACATTCATTTACTCATCCCCTGAGAAAAGTCCCCTCCAGGTACACACGGTTTGAGATGTTTTTGATCATCATCAGTGACCTGCAAGTGCTTCACACAACCTTGTTGCCGTACAAATTTGGTGATAACTTTTCAGAGGTCAGACTGGAAACTTTCAGTTTTTTTTCCAGAAAGATATTCCCTTCTGAAATATTTTTTGTACTGCGTTAATTTTTGATAAATCTCAAGGTTCATCTGCAAATAAATAACTTTTGATCTGATGCATCCTGCTCATTTTCAAAAATCAATCTATTTAGTTGAACTGTTCATTGATCATGGCTACAATACAATGTTTTTCTATTGTGAACAACCTGATATGTTGCTGTTCCTCGCGTGCTTTACAAGAACTCTCACGTTACAAATTTGGTGATAATTATTCAGGACCTGAGGTGAGAACTTTAACGCCTTGTACCAACTCAACGAAATAATGATTTTGGATAAAGGTAAGTTGGCTAAAATCAAATTATTTTTATCCCAGGAATCTACAGTCAAGCCATGTCCCAACCAGATTATTCTCCTAAAAAATGCATGAGATGCCTCAGATCGAAAATAATCTATTTGCATATGAACCTCGAGAATTATCAAAAATTAACAGGATACGAAAAATATTTCTGACGGGACTATCTTTCTGAAGAAAAATCTGGGAGTTTCTAGTCTGATCACCAAATTTGTACGCCAACATGGTTGTTTGAAAGACTTGCAGGTCACTGATGATGATCGAAAACATCTCAAAACGCGACTTACAGTCACAGAACATGTCATGCCAAAAATTATGGAAATCGATCTCAGCCTACTCTCTTCATGAGCAAAACTATTTTTTATCAAAAAAACTTCAACGCCTCCTTCTCTGGCCTCAAAATTATGTTGCTAAGGACAGCCCTCCTCTGATGTGTCAGTGCTGGGCACTCAGTGAGGACATGCGATGACGTTTCGTCATCTTCCAGGCAGCCATCTGTTAAGGGGATCATCTTTGATCCCAATAAGTTCTAGGTGCCTATTGAGGTAGTTGTGCCCCGTTAGGAGCCCCACTACCATTTTGAGGTCTCGCCTGTTCAGGAATAAAACCTCTGTTGTGAGCCTCTTCGGAGGTTCCTTTATGTGGAGCTTCGATTGTCTCATTCCTGGTGGGTCCTGGCATATTTTGAAAAATTGCATTGCCAGACTGTTTGGGATGTCCAGGATCGCCTTATAGCGTAGACCTTAGAAGCGGTATTCGCATCAATCGTCCAAGATCACCACAATATGGTATGGTGCTAAATTCTTGGTAGTCATATAAATTCACTCGATATTTGTTTCAGCGCCAAAGATCAAATTACGTAACTTTTGGATCAAGGTATTGAGTTTCAATTGAAACAATATATATAGCGAAACGTTGAATTTACTATGTTATATTAAGTGTTTGACAAACGGTCAAAGGCTATATAGTACCGCGAACCGGGGATATATCAAACGACATTTTCAATTATATGCCTGTGTTTCTTTTGCTATACAAAATAAAATCTGATTACCTGATGCATTCTGTAGCAAGACACAATATTATTCAAGTAAACATTATTTACTTTGATATATCTATCAGTAGTTGGCCAAGCATTCATTTAAAATAAGGTCGTCCGATTTAACCCACAAATTTGAAGTTTGAGGTTTTGATGTTAGTTCAGGATGACTCAAAAAATAATCGCTCCACGATCGGATTATTTCAACATGGTTGAACTAACAGTTTTCGATGTATAACCAGAATGTTTTGAAGTAGTTGTATTACTACTGATAATATTATGCCACTAACCAAACCGATTTTGAAAACGCCTCGACACGTGTTTCGCTAACAAAATAAACATCTTCAGGAGGAGATTGAAACCTGTTACATATTCAGTTAGCGAATCACGTGTCCAGCCCAGCAAACATTGAACTAGCGGGAGAAGTCCGGCCTAGTGCAGGCTAGTCTGGGAAAGTGACGATGCCGGGGTATTGGTAATGGGCCGATGATTTCCCTATGCCAAGTATCCATCAGTTGAAAATACGATGATCGCCTTGTGATGGTGAGAGGTCTGGAACTAATTGGATACTAACGAGATCTGGCCCTTTGATGGCCAATTTCATGTTCGGTACTCGTCCCCCTGGTGGATGTTCTGGGAACGTCTACATCAACAATCATCTGATCAATATTATATGTGACTAGGATGGCTGACTCTCGTGAGTGGTGATCGCGTTCTAGTTTGTTAATGTCGAATTAATGTGGTCCTCTCTTTCCCTGGTGGTTATTTATGATGGCAGGAGTATTCTCAATTGATAATAATAATAATTATGATAATATTGAGTAAGTATCAATCTACCTACATAGTGTTTCGAATTTCATTATAAAATGCATGTGTTTGGTATCTCGAAACCTCATATACCTAATGATCATAATAATCGGAGTGTACTATGCTTCTGCAAAAGCAACTATCATTTTTAACTCGTTTGTTGCTATCAGAAGCAATCTTTAGGTTATGTAAACCTGTCTCTATAATAAAGAACTAAATAACAAAAAGGTTTTTCAGCTACAGAACTACCAGTGCCAAGAAAATAATGAGAATTGAAAAGCTTTATGTTATCACGTCATCAGACTATATTATCAAGTTATAAACTCATGCAACTCATAGGCCACTAATATACAGGGTGTTTTATAATTGAATGCTGATCCTGAAGGGCGATAATCCTTGAATGATTTTAAGAAAAATTCTTCATGTGAACATAGGTCCGTAACAGCTTCGTTTCTGAGATACAGGATGTTGAAATTCAACAAAAAAATCAGTTATTCCCCAATATCTCTGAAACCGCTATGGATTTTTTCTTCAATTTTGGTACATGCCAAGTATGAATAGAAATACATTTTTTCCATAATGAAGGATTTCTTAATTTCCATCAGTGGCGTCCCTGTTAACATACCCTGTCATATTTTTCATCAAAATAATGATACGCCACTGTCTTTTATCCAAATAAATATTATTTTTGTAATTATCTTCTCATGAAAACGGTCTGATGTCTTTTTTTCGTCCGGCGAGCGGTTTTTGAGTTAGAAAATAAAATGCATTCATTTGCTTGTCCCTATTCGATTTTTACTCTTAGTCATAATTTCACAATTGTGGTAACCAAAAGATCTAAGCAATATTTTTATAATCTTATGGTAACTATTTTTAAGTTTTTGTAATGAAGAAAAAAGCCAGAGCGGTTTCAGAGATATTGGGGAATAACTGTTTTTTTTTGTTAAATTTCAACATCCTGTATCTCAGAAACGAAGCTGTTACGGACCTATGTTCACATGAAGAATTTTTCTTAAAACCATCCAAGGATTATCGCCCTTTAGGATCAGCATTCAATTATGAAACACCCTGTATAACTAATGATGCATTTCAGAAGTGGCCAGGTAGCCGTGCGGACAGAGTGTCCATATTCTAATCCGCATTCGCTTGCCGGTCGTGGGTTCGAGTCCCGTCGACTGCAGAAATTTTTCTGATGGCCCCAGAAAGTGTTTGGGATCACACGTTAACAGGTAAGGCCCCCGTCATTCCTTGCTCGCACAAGACTCTCGAAGACTTCTGAGGGTTATTGCTCGTAAGGGGGCAACCGAATGACGGATAGAACAATTTTAGAAC
>OU896722.1:5864460-6035212 GCA_918026855.4 Phaedon cochleariae
AAATTTGACAATAAAAAATAATATGCGATGCAGATACAGTGTATGCATATTCAGCTAAACATTACCCAATATGAATTATCGAAATGGAAAACATGACCGAAAGTGGCTTAAATGCTCACAATGGAATGAAATGTTGAAGAACTTTCTGTTCAATACGGTCTGTTAGTTCTCAGCGTAACATTTGTTCTTATTACTTTATGGATATGGAAGAAGTATGAATTATCAAAATCTCATAAACGTGAATACTCATGGAAAATCTGTTAAGCAGGCCACCTCGAATTTCACAAAAAAGTAGAAAAGGAATAACGTGAAGATTGCAAAGTAATTTTTTTTTGTATATCCCAGAAACGCACGATATTCTTTGAACATTATGAGGATTCCCTTTCGTGCGCTCCAAGCGATAAAAAGGAAAAAAAAATTACGTGAATAAGTCACAGCCTAATGACGTCATATCAATCACGTCGTATTGACGTCATTCTCTCACCAAACTGTGACGCCCGACTGATGACGTAATGACGTCAAAATGACGATTGAATTTGGCGATGAAAGAAAGATTCTTTTAACTTAGTGTGATGAACACCACTGGCCTCTGATGACAGTAAATAATATTGATTATGCATTGTAAAGTCTGCTTGGTGGGTCCCTCTTTTGTCATGTTCATTCAATCGCCTATTCAGCAGCGGTATCCTCCAGTACGCATCTCCATCAGAATGCTATCAGTTATTATTTGTATCAAAAACTATGTAGTTTGTGTCGGCGAGATGTAAGCAAACAAAGAATAGTTTGATAGCAATGGAAAGGATGTTAGCGAATTTGTATATTGATGCATTCTTTGTCACCCAACAAAAATTTAAATAGCAAATTATTGAAGAAATTTCTGAATGACGAAGCTCACCAAATTGGTACGTCACACCGACGTGATTTTAAGACGTCATAGATACGTCACTGCAACGTCATAAGAGTAACGGTTTCAATATAGGTATACCTTAACAATCATTTGTATATATACATAGCTTGTTGGTTTCCGAGATATACAGTGTGTCAAAGCTTTCTAGAAAAAAGTTTCCTCGTACTTTTCGGGTATATTAATAATTCCAATAAAACTCGCATGTTGATTTGCTTTCATGAGTTATACTTCTGTTTCACGTGATAATATATAAAGATCCATGGTTCAGTGAAGGTCTGGGAAAAATGGACGTTGACAGGACGTCCCTGCAACGTCATGAAACTGACGTCTCCTTTTACTCATCTAAGTGACGTTCACTCGACGTCGAGACGATGACGTGATTATCACATCACCCAAAGTACGTCATAGTGACGTCATAGATTTGTATGTGACGTCTCTGACGAAAAATCACCAATTATGGACGTCACAGTGACGTAATCATCCGTCAACTGGTTGCCTGGGATCGCAACTCCCCAGAAGTCGAAACTTGTGCGGGGTTAGGCAGAGCGGGACCTACAGCTTATAGTGGAATTCGAACCACTTCAGGGCATCGAGGTGCTGCCAGGATTACAATCAGGAATCACACATTTTTTAAGAAAAATTCTCAGCCGATAGCCGGATTCGAACCGACAGTACCTTCGCATCGTGAACGGCTATCTAGCGAATTCAGCGCATAGACAAACTCAGCCACAGTGCCCATAACAACCGAGAAATCTTGTGGTCTGAACCGAACTGGGATGCACACTCTGTGGTATAATAACATTAGAAATGCAATTGAACAATTGCCATCCTATTGCAATTCAACAGAAAGGTTACTGGCAACATTGGAATATTAATTGTTGAGTATGATCCGAGGTAGGATACAATCTTCTGCGTGGAATTACCAGGAAATTACTCAGCTGTTTTTTGCCGTCATCAACCATTGTCGTTCAATTCATTGAACATTTCGTGAACATGACCCTTGAATTAATTGCTTACTGTCACCATTCGATAATTCGAGAAGTACCTATAATATCCAGCAAAAAAAAATACAAAGAGTATTTTTTCAATTTGTACAATTGTAGCAAACTCCTAAACTTTTCGTGCCTTGAGCAAACTTAACGGGAAATAAGGAAGCTGTACCAAATTTCAGGGGCTACATTTGGTGCACAAGCATAATGATTCCATTCTGAGGATACGACTTTTCTTGGATGATTCAGAAATATGATACCCAATTTATACAATCATCGTAGCACATTCTAGAATTCTTGTGTTCCACGCAAAATATCCGGAGATTGTGGGAGCTGCCCCAAATAGTAGGGACACATTAGGTGCACAAGCATTATCGCATTCTGAGAATTCGACCATTCCTGGATGATTCGAAAAATATAATATTCAGCAGAAAACATACGAATAATTCTTCTTTCAGTTCGTACAAATGTAGCAGACCCCAGAATTCTCGTACCCCACACAAAATATCCGGGGATTGATGAAGCTATCCCAAATTCCGGGGCCACGACATTTGGTGCACAAGCCAGACATGTCATTCTGAAAATATCACTATTTTTGAATGATTAAAAAAATATTATTTTCAGCCGGAAAAAATGTAAATAATTTCTCTTTCAGTTTGTACAGTTGTAACAGACCTCAAAATTCTCGTGCCCCACGCAAAAATTCGGGGATTGTGGAAGCTGTCCCAGATTCTAGAGCCACATTTGGTGCACAAGCCAGACAGGCCGCATCCTGTTATTATGAGAATACGATTATCTTTGGATGATTCAAGAAATATGATATCCAGCTGAAAAACATATTTTTTTTTACTTTGTACAATTGTACCAGACCCCAGAATTCTCGTGCCCTACACAAAATATACAGGGATTGTGGAAGCTGTCCCAAATTTTAGGGCCATATTTGGTGCACAAACTTCATTTCATGCATTCTGAGAATCTGAATATACCTAGATGAATCGATGAATATTATATCCAGGAGAAAAAATACAAATAATTCCTCTTTGAGTTTGGACAATTGTAGCAGACCCCAGAATGCTCGAGCCCCAAGCAAAATACCAGGGGATTGTGAAAGTTGTTCCAAATTCATGGGCCACATTTGGTGCACAAGTCAGACAGGCATTATGTCTTTCTGACAATATTTTTGAATGATTCGAAAAATATAATATTCAGCCGAAAAGAATTGAAATAGTTTTCCTTTCAGTTTGTCCAATTTTAACAGACCCCAGAATTCTTGTGCCATACGCAAAAAAAATATATATTCGGGGATTATGGAGCTGTCCTTAATTCTGGGGTCACACTTGGTGCCCAAGCTAGAAAGGAAGCATCATATCATTCTGAGAATATGACTTTTTTTGGATCTTTATTATGTCATTCTAAGAATATGACAATTTTTGGATGATTTCAGTTTGTACAGTTGTAGCAGACCCCAGAATTCTCGTGACCTACGCAAAATATCCGTGGATTGATGAAGCTATCCCAAATTCCGGGGCCACGACATTTGGTGCACAAGCCAGACATATCATTCTGAAAATATTACTATTTTTGGATGATTCAAAAAATATTATTTTCAGCCGGGAAAAATATAAATAATTTCTCTTTCAGTTTGTACAATTGTAGCAGACCCCAGAATTCTCGTGCCCCAAGCAAAATATCCGGGGATTGTTGGACCTGTTTCGAATTCCGGGGCCACATTTGGTGCACAAGCCAGACAGGCCCGCATCATATCATTCTGAGAATATGACTATTTTTGGATGATTCGAAAGATATAATATTCACCAAAAAAAAATACAAATAATTTTTCTTTCAGTTTGTACAATTGTAGCAGACCCCAGAATTCTTGTGCCCTACGCAAAAAATCCGGGGATTGTGGGAGCTGTCCCAAATTCCGGGTCCACATTTGGTGCACAAGCCAGCCAGGCTGCATGGTATCTCGCGCATCTGTCTGAACTGGTGGAGAAGTCCTCTGGCTTTCCTGGCTATCAGCTGTCCGTCCATGTACATCGCTGGAAAATGAAATGTTTCAGAGTCCAGCCGCTAATTAGATAGTACAGAGGAAGGCAGAGGGAAGAAACATCTATTAGAGAGTCTAGAGACAATGTGCAACAAATAATCATTGTCTTTCTAGCGTGGGTACAGCGACTTGATTCTTTCGTCATACTACAATTCTCAACTACCCTGACAGCACCAGATATTCCAAGAATATCCTTACATCATATTCCTCTTGGAATATTGGAATATTCTAGAAAAAATCTTGGAAGTTCTAGAATATCTGTGGAATATTCGCTGAAAATGCAAATGAAAACTTGATCATACACACTTTTAGTTTCAAAATCTCTAAAAATAATCAATATTGATAATAGCATCTCTGAAAAGATGATCAGAATTCATTTGTTGGAAACCATGGTGATATTTATGGAATATTTCATGAATATACAATATCTGCAGTTGGGAATATTCATGAATATACACTACAGAACAATCAGTGGAAATATTTCATGAATATACAACACAAAATATTCAGTTGAGTATATTCCTGGAAAATTCATACCTGAATATTCCCTGAACAATCTAACTAAAATATTCTGAGAATGTCCACTTCTGGATATTCCAGCTTGAAGATTCCTCGTAAATTATTTCAGAATATTCTACTGGGATATTCACATTGGAATATTCCTTCAGTATCCCAAAGGCATCATGTATTTATCCTTGGAATATTCGATGGATAATCAGAATATACTCCTTCTTTCAAGCATATTCAGAGAATAAACTAGGAATATCCAGTGCTTTCTGGGTAGGAGCTTGGGGCAGTTGATTGTGTGTTCGAATATCATGCCGGCGACGCGAGTTCAATGCCTGCGATAGTCAGCTTTTTCAATTTGGTTTTCTCAAGTCACTTTCCGAAGAACATTATTTTTAGGAAGAAGAGTCCTTCAGGCTGAGTGAGGTTACATTGCCAAATAAAATTACTCTACTTTCTTATGCAGGAGGGTTTTTCCCCTCCCTGAGAAAAGAACTGTAGAGGCATCAACGACTATGTTGAGGCCGATCGCTATATCAGAGTAGTTTTTTTTTGTGGATTAACAGAGGGCTTCTCTCCAAAATTTTCTGTAGATTTGATTTCACGCCAATTAAGGTTGTCATTTATTGATGTTTGATAATGATTATTATTTGCAATGATAATTATTATTATTTCGCTCCAACGTTCTTCCCGCGCATTGCTGATTTATATCTGTACTTGCGCTGTAACGTTCTCCAACCGCTATTATGTGAATTGTATCATAGGTCTCCTCTTTGAATACTATTTTCCATGCGATGTTAACTTCCTCTAGACTAGATGCGTGCACGAATCCGTTTTGCCCAAACATATGTATAGGGTGGTATAGGAGACCAATCAGAGCGATTTTGGAAATGGCGGTAAATTGAAAAAAATTATAAATAACATAAAATAATATCATCTTATAAAAAGAAAAAAAAAAGACTGCTTCAATTCCGAAAGGATAATTATCAGCCAGAAACGAATTCTAATACTCATGTTTGATATGAAATTTGGAGATAGTTGTAAATCCACCATCATTTAGAGAGGAACATTACCTTGTGTGTATATCTATAAAGTACTCATACAGTGTGACCCACTTCTGATGAAACCACCCCTGTATCTTACGTAATCGTTTGGTTAGGATCCTGAAATTTGCTGGAACGAGAGATATTCCATAAATGCACTTTATGACCAAGTGGGGTCATCTTCAGTGATATACACTGCTCGCCAACAGCCATGAAACTACCCCAATTTCCGGAAAATGATGTAAGGAGTCAAAATAGGTAAAAAATCACTTCAGATTTGGAATCAGGACGCCCAATTTAGTAACTATTCAATTTTTTTTTCTGGAAAATTTTCAGTTCGGAAAAATCAAATTTTGTTGCATTTTCAATTTAAGCACCCCCGTATCTCACGTAATTGACTTTATCTTTGAACTTTCTCTTCCTCCTGCAAATTTCAGAATCCTACCTCAATAATTACGTGAGATATGGGGGCTTCCATGAGAAGTGAGACAAAATTTAATTTTTCTGAACTGAAAATGTTCTAGGGAAACTATGAATAGTTAGTGAATCGGGCGTCCTGATTCCAAATCTGAAGTGATTTTTGACCTATTTTGACTCCTAATATCATTTTCCGGAAATTGGGATAGTTTCATGGCTGTTGGCGAGCAGTGTATATCACTGAAGATGACCCCACTTGGTCATAGAGTGCATTTCTGGTATATCTCTCGCTCCAGCAAATTTCAGGATCCTTACCCAACGATTACGTAAGATACAGGGGTGATTCCATTAGAAGTGGGCACACTGTATAAGTGAAATAAAATTTCCATAAACTCAAACAGAATTCGTTTTATCATAATTACCCTCAAGAAATGCCGGCGCATTGAGTGTGTCTGAACACAGGCTGAACAAATTTGAGAAAAGCCCAGGATATGTTGGTGCAAAGTTCTTCACTTCCATCAACATACAAAACATGAGCCGCAATTCATTCAAGAAAGAAATTAAAAAAACCATGCTACGAAAGACATATTCGGCCGTGAGTGATAGTTCCTTGACGACTCAATAAAGTAAATTTTATTGTTTGTGTAGGTGTTTATTTTTACAATTCTTTGTGTTTTGATGTATTTTTACTATTTTTTGTGTACCTACATGTATTCTTATGATAATGTTTTCAACTATCCCTGAAAAAAAAAATGACGTGTACATCCATTTATTGTATGGCTGCTGTTGCAGGTACGAATAAATATATTTGTATTTGTATTTGTTAATTCAAATCAGTTCAGCCAAGTTAATTCTTTGATTCAATTCAAACTACAGATTTATTCGAATTCAGACTTTTCCATTTCGTAAACATTTTTATTTACTGTAACGTATGAAAAATTCGATATTTATTTCTCACCTAGAGAGCTGAAATGTAAGAGCATTTCGTCTGATCGGAGGTCTTGGGCAATCACGTCATCTGCGTATACTGATATTATCGCCAAGCACAAAAATAAATGGAAATAGTCCGTTAGATAATTCGCCCAGCACGCTTCCCACATGCGAAGAGCGACTCCTTCAGTGAATTCCCTCTTGAAACATCTGAAAAAAATAGATTACAGGGTATGGCAAAAAGATTGGCAGGATTTCAAATATAGTGGTTGCTCGGCTTGACTATAGGGTCAGGTCAGGTTCTAATTTTTTATCATTACCTTTGGTTTCCATTGTTTTTATAATGATCAAGATAAGCAGAGCTTCTTCAGCCACCGATGAAGATTTTAACTTTGCCTTTGGGGGATTGGCTTTTTGCCTTCCTCTCAAATTTTCACCTACTTGAACTCCATTTTCCATTAAACAAATGATTACCTATGTTTTAAGAATAAGTTTTTCGCCTTCACGATGTTTTGAAAATTTTTCCACGTGAGTACAACCTTCTTATCTTTGGTTCGCCATTTGGTCATCAGAATTTTTGATTTTATAAAAATTTGTTTTTTTCACTTTTTCACTTTTTACCATCAATTACTAATCAATTATTATTGTTATACTTAATAAAATCACCATTGCTCTTTTATCCTGCTGGAATTTGTTAATCGCAATTCAATTTCGCATTTACAACTTTTGTTTCTCCATTTCAATTTCTTCTTGATAAAAAATCATATTTGGTTTTTCTATTGTAGATACACTTTGTTGCTAATTTGACTGAAGATGGCCATTTGAATCGCCGAAACATGTATCAAACCTTATTGAAGCAGGATTGACTGCCTCCTTTGACATTAAAATTGTGGAGACGACTTTGAGTTTTCTTTCTTGATTTATTTGTCATCTAACAAGGTACGGACAGCTCATAGCTCCTTTCTCCTCTCTCCTTCTTTCAAAAGAGAACATACAAAATTTTAATTCCATACATGATCTTGATACGACATTATTGAATTCTGTTTTGGAAGGATGGTAAAATGTGCTGCGTTAGGCTGTATCAAAATCAGTTGGATGGCAAATTAGAATTTGTCAGTTTTCCATCAAATGCAAATGAACCAAGAACATGGAAAATGAAGTGACCAAATGGTGAAAATTGGTAAATACATCAGCAAAATATTCGAGGTAAAACTATAATACGAAATCACATATTATATTTTCTCATCGTGCCTATAATTATCCACTCCACAAGTTTTTGAATGCATTTTAGTGGAAACGGTATACAGCACACATAACATATGGTTCAAATACCTACATAAAATTCTTCACTATTTCTGGACCATAAGGCTCAGAGTCTGCAATCAAAATTCATTTATTGACAGGTACTGCCTAAGGACAGTCCCATTTGGTAAAACGTAATGAACTTTCAGAAAAATTTGCTCACTGCCTCACAGAGATTATGCTGGAGTTGAAAAATCAGAAACTCGAGAATCATCATCATCATATTCGAATATGATATGTAGAGTTGAATGAGAAATTACATGTGGAAATTACGTATGATACGCCAATGTCCTCAATATAATCAAAAAAACAACAAATGTCAAAAATCTAGTGTTTATCCCCAGAAATGAATGAAGATGGAACTATATAACTGTTTCACAAACACATTAGAGTAAGGGGAGACGAGGATCTGTCCGTACCCTGTTTAGATGACAAATACGTCAATTTACATCAAGGGACCCTAAGCTCGATACAGTATACACCATTACGGTAAACAGTGATTACTGTCAGCACTTATCGTGTCCTAAACAACGCAGTGCACATGTCCACTCGTGGCTAGTATGCGCAGTTGCTCAGCTAGCAGGGCAGGTGTTTTATTAACACTTCTTTGACTGCTTTGATCTATATTTGTCTCCATAATTCATAATGTGATAGGAACCACGAGTATCACGATTTATTTATTGTGTCGCATATTGTTCTGTGAACCACTTATTCCAGATGCTGGTATAATTATTGTACTCCATAATCTTTAAATGTGAGGGTATTCCACAGAGAATGCAATTTAGAGCATACGATACGTTGATAGAGACAATTCTCTCGAAAATTAGGCAAGGAATCCTTATACGAAGTTTTGTCGGTCTCATTATGGCTCACATTTCAGTTTTGTTTTCAAATTCATTGAGATACTGACCTGTTTTGCAAAATTGGTCGAAATATGAGTATTTTTTTCACTATGAGTTATATTCAACAGGGATATTTCATTCAGAGTATGTCAAAGGGTGAGGTGTGTTATCAACGATACATTTTTCCTCGAGCATACGGTGGTGTTATTCAAGTGGACAATTTTTTTTTTTCGTGACGAGAAGAAAGTTTGGACATTCTATCTGATGTGTTGACAGGTTACAAAATATCACTTTCCAGAAAATAACTGTTTTTCTCTGACGGGAAAAAAGGTTAACATATCAACTATGTTTATAGGTTGAAAAATGTCACTTTACATGAATTACTTTTTTCCCAAGGAGAGGAAGTGAGTACTTTCTTCCTGGATCTATATCTACAGTGTTGATGCATGGCTCTTGTTGTGCTAGTTTCGAATAATAGGCCGATCAGTCTCTGAGTAACATCTGCAAGTCCTTTCATCTTCCAATTTACTTCGCGGTTATTATAAACAACCACTGAGTCCGCAATTTTTGAAATCAAATAACAGAATTAGACTGACAGATAGATATTTGATGACTTCAAAAGCATAATAAAAGACTCCGAACAACGAACCCCCATTAAAGATGCCTACAAAAAGAAGCAGGAGTAATTTCAGTCGAGAACTTCAATTTACACGACGATAATCTTCTGATTTCGATATAATATAATATCTTGTCAATATTGATTTGTATTTCTGCCAATCACAAAGAAAAATGTGAACTACACACGGAAAAATTTCAAATTTCAGTTCACGGGAACACTACGCTTCGGGAGACAACACAACCTCGGGCAGAAATCTAATACTTTTCTTCCTTGTATAATAATATTCATTTATTATACAACGGTAAGAGTTATATTTATAGTAGACCCGACACGTACTGAAGGAAGACACTATTTTTTTCTGTGACAGGAAAATAGACGAATCAATATCAAGAAAATATTACCTTACAATATCCAACAGAGATGTTGTATAACGTAACTGTAATATTCGACGTCAGCCAACTCTATGCTAGGACTATTCTAACAAAACAGCATTAAGATAAGAAGTTTCCTAATACTTTTGATCACGAATATAATACCCGGCATAAAACCAATGAGAAATTGATTGTACCTCGCCCAGAAAAGACTATCGGCCTAAAATGTTTCACTTTACCGCCTGAAGACGTCAAAAGATTAAACTCGAGCAGTATTTTCAAAAGCAAGATCAGAAAATGGATTCAATCAATACCTAGAGAACACATCGGTGAATTTATAAATAGATATATTCGTTTCAAAAACGAAGTAATACTATTTGCATGTTAATCTCTATGTAATAACCACTTCATCATCGTCACATATACGTTGTATAGATTGAATGCAAGCCCATGCACAAGGTATCTTTAATGGGTTGGCCTTCGGTCTATATTTCGTAAAAATCATTATCATTATTGTTCTGATTCTTGTTGTAATTATTGTCATTATTGTAACAATTATTCTTGTAATATTATCATCATTCTTATACCTTACTCATAGATCTCAAGTTCTACTTTGTAAGGCCCTATCAGTTTATTCGATCACTATAACTTTATATTTCCTCGATCCATTTTGTAAACTTTATGTTCTGAATGAACTCATATAATTATTATTATCAAATAAATCAGAAAATTATCGATGTGATATTCGTAGTTTTCAACAGGAACTACACCTCGGTTTTTTGCATCCCTCCGCTATGCGTCGGAGGCCAACACAACTTTGATTCGAAATCTAATACTTTTTCCCTTTGTATAATAATTATAATCATTAGATCAATCGAACTACGAAGGTGGAATCAGAGCTTTCGCACATCCATCAGTAATTGGGAGATACGTGCTATCACAATGCTATATTTACGTACAGTAAAATCCATCGGTGGCAGAACAGCAACTCCATCGCGTCATCATGCTTCTCCAAATGCTTGTAGAACGCAGGCTCCATCAGCCTGATCAGCTCCCTCAAGTATCGCAGACATCTGTCCATATTCATGAATAGTTAATTATACATCAGGGACCAATGGACCATGGTTATTATTATTCTTCACTACCAAGGTGTGGGTATATTATTTTTTCCCCACTACTAGTAATATATTTCAATCATTATAGTAATATGGAAGCACTCATTTTATTCAATTTTAATTGAAATCTACTAGCCATTACCATGACAGCGTATGAAAAGTCGTTATCGATAAAGACCTACTATAGATTCGAGTGCATTTCCTAGCAGAACAGTGAATTTCGGTAAATTAAAGCACAGGAGGCTATATATCTTTATTGACTAGTATAGTTCGTGAGCTTCCTCGGTAGATTCAACACATTTCACGCAATAAAAAGAGGTAAATTATGGTAGGATCTATAGCTAGAAGTGGATAACATAGAGTGTATACTGGTTGACACAGACTTTTGACACTAAGAAAATGAGATGCCTCATTCCTAAATTCAAACATTTGAAAAACTTATTAAATATTCGAAATTTAGAAATGATATACTGTGCTTTAGTTCAATCTCAATTAGTTTATGGGATATTAGGATGGGGTGGAGTGAAGCAGATATATTTGAAAAAATTGGAAATTGCACAAAAATGGATTTTAAAAATTATTTATGGAAAAGAATATTTGTTTCCAACTGAACTTTTATATAAGGAATCTAAAAAAATGGATATAAATCAACTCTATATTTACAATTTACTGATTCATATTTTCAAAAATAAAAAGGACATTCAGTTCAAAAAACATATCTATGACATAAGAAATAAAAATAACATTGAAATATAAAACAAAGTCATTTGGACGTAAAAATTTTTAATTTTTAATTCCTTACCTATACAGGGTGTTGCGAAATTCGACCGACAACGCTTGACAGGTGATGGCCCTCGTGATTTTATAATCACTGAGATACGGACATACGGTCTTCGAGTGTTCAGTTCTCGAGATACAGGGCATTAAAGTTATGAAATAAAAATAGTTGTTTCGCAATATCTAAAAAAAAAATTGAATATAATGCATTCAAATTCGGTATATGGTTTCATCTTTGAATGGGTCATTTTTTGTCCAGAAACCCATTCCGGACATTTTATCCAGTGGTGCCCAACAGGGGGATGTGGCAACTTTTCCTCCCATATTTTCAACACCACTGATTGAATTTCGATTATTTCCAATTCCTCGAATTCATTGTTCAATTTTGCTCAAAAAATGAATTACCTTCAACTGAGCTGAAATGAACAGTTTTCGAGATATTCGACCCAAAATAGAAGATTGCATAGTGATATTTCATCATTTTCAGTCGTAGAAAATTGCAAAAATATTTTTCTGGTGTTGAGTAGATTAGATACTATTCAGATCCCATTCTGTAGATCAGTGGTTCTTAACCTTTTAGTGCTGAGGGACCATTTGACAATTTTTAAAATTGCCATGGGCCACTGACTGTTTGGAGGTGAATACATTGGATGAAAATCAATGGATGCTTGTTCTATCTATGAATAGAACATGCATCTGTTCACAACCAACATAATTTGAATTTTCAGGTGAAAATTCAACATTACAGAGACAGAATATATCTTGATGCGATTTTTGCGATACTCCTCAATACTTGTTTCAGTACTACTCAAAGCTAAACGCATGTCGGCAGTAGCATCCAACCGATTTAGGTACTTGTTTCAATGATTAGAAGTGCCTAATTAAACCCCTGCTCGCATAAATTTGTCAAAAACAAAGGTAGGTATCGAATTGCAATATTTCCCAAATCTTTGCCAGAGAAAATTCTTTTTGGCTCTAAAAATCATCAAAATCAATTCCTGCTTCGAATGTATCTTTCAAGTTACTATCGGGTTGCATTTCAATCACTTCTTCTTCAATTCTATCAGGCGCTCAACAATATTGACAATTAACGGATTGTGGTTCAATTTCCGATTACCTTTGTTCTCGCAGTCAGGAAAATAGCGATCGAATTCACTTTTCAAGTTTACCTCTTTTGATCTCAGCACACTCTCCTTCAATAATTTGATTCCGCTTATCAAACGAAGACAATTTTTTTTTCGACTGTCATGATCCATAGTTAGATTTTAGCGATGAATGCAGCGATTTCATCTTCATATGCAAATATACTGCTTGTGTCATGCAACTTGAGATTTCCTGACCCTTGCAGTTGTAGATTCAATTTATAGAGTTGTTTAATCCACCAATTAAGCGAGTCGTATTTCAAATTAGTAATCCGTCCTCTTGTCACTTATTCAATATTTTTCTGATGGCTTCGCGGACCCCTTTGGATGCATCCAGGGACCACCAGTGGTCCTCGGACCACCGGTTAAGAACCACTGCTGTAGATGAACAGAAATGGTTATTGCACGCATAAAAAGAAAACAAACATTTTTGTTTTTTTCTACTACTGAGGAAGATGGAAATTACTATGAAAACTTCTATTTTGGGTCAAATATCTCGATAACTGTTCATTTTAGCTCAGTTGAAGGTGAAGCATTTTTTCAACATAATTGAACAATCAATTCGAGGAATTGGAAATAATCGAAATTTCATCAGTGGCGTAGAAAATATGAGAGGAAAAGTTGTCACAAACCCCCTGTAGCGCACCTGGAAAAAATTCTCGGAATTTCTGTCTGGTCAAACAATGAACCATCGAAAGATGAAACCATATACCGAATTTGAATGCATTATATCCAATTTTTCTTGAGATATTGCGGAAAAACTATTTTAATTTCTCAACTTCAACGCCCTGTATCTCGAGAACTGAATACTTGGAGACCGTATGTCCCTATCTCAGTGATTATGAAATCACGAGGACTATCACCTGTCAAGCGTTGTCGGTCGAATTTCGCAACACCCTGTATAATAAAATTCCAAATGATATTATAAAAACAAAATCACTACAATCCTATACAATAAAAATAAAAAACTGAATATTAAACTCCCCTAAAAATGATTTTATTTCTTTAATTAACATTCAATAATATCATTAGATAAATTTTAATAATAATTGTGAATGAGTATGTATGAATATAAATAATTATGCGTATTGACTGAAATGCTCAGTACACTATATATTATGAATTGAATACTTGTCTCATTTCTTAATGAGACAATTTTCCCTTGTGATAATTTGATATTGTTGAATATTTATTGACCTATGTACATTTATTTATTTTTTATCCTTACTACAAGGTTAACTTCGTAAGGTTTTTCCCAGTTTATTCAAATTACCTATATGTTTATTCCAATGTATATTTTGTAAAGGTTTTTGAATAAACTTATATTATTATTATTATATCCTTTTTTTCCTCCTTCATCTTTATAGCTATATTTTCGAAATTTGGAACATTCTCACATTCCAGGATTTTTTCAATCTCTTGTGTTTTTCCTGAAACTTTCGATTTTCAAGACGACCACACCTCGTATTTCATTTCATAACCGGTTGGGGATCATTATAACGAAATCAACAGTAACGGGTTTGATTGGGTTATTTCAAACGATTACTAAGATAGGTACTTGCCATCGAAAGTTTCATATCCTCAATGAGTGTGATAGAGGAAGAATACATTTCGATATCCAGTGAGCAAATGAAAACGCACGAACGCAAATGTTTTCGTCGTCGTTTGGAATTACCCTATATCGAACCCGGTAACGTAGAATTCGTGAGGATAATTACTATCCAATTATGGAATGAAATACAGAGTATACCATCTGAAAATCGGAATTTGATCTCATTTCCAGAAAAACCAGAAGATGAAATGAACTTCCTCAAATATGAGAAAGTGCCCTCTACTGAGTATATTCGATGTTCCAAATTTCTGGAATATAGCTAGAAAAACAAAGGATGAAAGGGAAGTAAACTACGAGTCTGTGCGTTACCACCGATACAACAAGGACTGCATGCTCCGTGGGTGACGTCACTTAGTGAGGCTTAACCAGCGGCTCGAAACGACAAGCGCTTATAGCGCTCGCTATAAGGCGACCGCGTATTTCGATTTTAGTTTTAGATCATCATTGAGCCGATTTTGCTGTTTTTTGAAGGGCTTCCGGTTAAAAAAGGATGCCAGTCGTCAACTGAGCCCTTCTTCGCACCCCATTCGATTTTATCATAAAAAAACGAAGTTTTAAAGCAAAAACCAGGATAAAACACGAATATCCACCTACAGCAACCCATTCCAATTAAATATATTGGCAAAAATTGTGGTGAAGGTAAACTTCACACCTACTTATACAGGGCCCGCAGAACATAAACTTATCGTGAGATTGATCGAAAGAAAATTGTGGAAAATTTATTTTATTTTGATTGACATGACGTTTTTTACAACCACCTATATTTATCTTGGAGAATTCCTATTACCTGAAAAAATAACCAGTGAGTGTTTTCAACTTTCTGTTGTTGGATTTTTCACCCAAGTGGATCGTTACACTTGAAACCGTAATTTTTAAGGGTAAAACTGCATTTATCATGCGATGGTTTTTTTTTTGAAAATTTTTTTCGGTATTTTTGTCTGATAAACCGAATTTTATAATGAAAATGTGAACAAACCACTATTCATTGAGATATTTCAAGAAAAAGTTCGAAATTTCGCCTTCTTTCTCCCCTTGTGTTGGGGGCATTTGAAGCTACTTGCTTTTATTTTGTCATTGGACACTTTATATACTCATGATGTACTTCGATGGCACATTTTTATATAGAAAATTTAACAGGAAATATGATTTTTATGGCGAGTTTTTCATATTTAGTGAACAAGCATTCCAGATGACGACTATTTAATCAATAGTCAATCAAAATACGAGATGTCAAATGTTAATAGATTGCTTTCGAATGACATTACACACGCCATTATTTTGAATGATATTCTTCCTTCTCTTCACTAAATATGGATTAATCTCAAGAAAATCATATTCATAGTTGAATTATATACCGGGTGTCCCATTTTAATCTTTATTTGGAAATTTCTCGGAATGTATGCATCTGACAAAAAAGTTGCCAGATAACAGTTGTATGGTTGGGAGGGGGACGTCTGGTTATAAAACAAGTTTCACCCCCTGACCCCCAGGGGGTGGGAAATGGAGGTAACATTGAAATTCTATATGAAAACCCCTATTTTTTATTGCAGATTCTGGAAGAGCATTAAAAACTATGAAGGTTTTATTCGGGAGCTTTTTTTATTTTCACAAGATGGCGCTGCGAGCGTAAAAAACAATATATTACTATTTACACATTTCAACCCCCTGAAGACGAGGAAGAGTGTAGGGTGTGATATTTTCCCAGACAAACGCCATAGGGGTGATATTCACACGACAAATTAACGCTAAACGAACTTACTTACCTTGACACCTCTACATAGAACGACGTCGATATTCGCGCTCAGCCTCTTGGTAATTACCATCCGCACGTTCGACACACATAATTATATTTACAATCTCGTTCAGTAAATGATGAGACATCGCGAGACAGTGACAGATTTAAATTGTTTTTACATGGTGTTGCCATACAATGAAAATTATCACTCACCGTGTGAATTTGCAATAAAAATATCACCCCAACGGCGTTTGTCTGGGAATTTCACACCCTACACTCTTCCTCGTCTCCAGGGTGTTGAAATGTGTTGATTCGAACTGCTTGATATCTTTTTAATGATAAAAAGTCACCCAACTACAAACTAAATAGTAAAATGTCGTTTTTCAAGATCGCAGCGCCATCTTGTTAAAATAAAAAAGAAGTTCCCGAATGAAAGCTTCATAGTTTTTAATGCTCTTCCAGAATCTGCAATAAAAAATAGGGGTTTCCATTAAAGATTTCAATGTTACCTCCATTTCCCACTCCCCTGGGGGCCAGGGGGTAAAACTTGTTTTATAACCAGACGTCCCCCTCGAAACCATACAACTTTTATTCGGCAATTTTTTTGTCAGATGCATACATTTCGAGAAATTTCCAAATAAAGATTAAAATGGGACACCCGGTATAAATTGTCCAATATGATGAAAAAAGAAGGGAAATTTGTTCTAAATGCCATCCAGAAGACAGGTGAAAAAGAAGGTGAAATTTGAAACTTTTTAGTCAAATATCTTCATGATAAATATCATGATAAATGCAGTTACCTTTTTAAGTAGAGTGTTTTTAGTTCATGTTGATATGATAGTTGCAATTTGATCATTGGAATGAATTCTGCATTCATTGCCACGAGGCAAATGACCGTGTTCAGAAAGAATGAGAATTAAAAATGCCCGTTTATTATGAACATTTAAGAAAATTTCCTCGAATTCAGAGATGATTTTGTTGACTATAATATACGAATACAAAACTAACTGCACAATCAAAGCTTTTCTATTTTTCCTCTACTTATACTTTTTATGAGAGAGTAATTGTCTTCTATTATTAATTCATCATGTACGAGAAATATGTGCTCATAAGGAGTCTTGCTGGAACAACTAAATGCACGCAAATGTCAAAGATGCAATTGAATCTCAACGGAAAGATACATATAATTTGGCCAATAGTTGTCAAGGATCTGAGTTCTGATTTGATTCTTGGACGAAAGACGTTGAAACAACATAACATTTTTCAAAAATATTCATTCAGTTCCGAAACTAACCAGTCTAAATTATCAGAATCATATATATTGCAGATAAATTCCCAAAATTATTAGATCATTCTGACACCGAATCCTCAGAGTTTGTAGTACAATTTGAATTAAAACCAACACCTAGGATTGTGAAATTGAAACCATATAGATTTTCCCCTGAGAAGAACAAATGGATTAAGGAAAAAATAAAGGATATGTTGGAAAAAGGAGTGATAAGTAAATCATCATCAGTTTATGCTTCACCTTGTGTAATAAAAACAAAACCTGATGGCTCTTTTCGTTTGTGTATAGATTATAGAAAAATTAATGAATAATCTGAACTGGATCCGTTTCCTTTTCCTATTATAAATGATATTATTGAGAAGTTTGGAGGCTGCAAATATTTCACGAAAATCGATTTGAAAGATGGTTTTTGGAATATAGGCATCTCTCAAGAAACGAGAAAATTCACTGCATTTGTAACAGAAGATGGTCATTATGAATTCAATCGATTACCATTTGGTTGGAAGAACTCTAGTGCCAAATTCCAAAGAATCATGCAAGAAGTTTTATATGAATTATTAGACGAAAAAGTTGTTGTATACATAGATGACATTATGTGTGGAGGTTTTACTCTTCAAGAGTGCGAGAGTTTAACGATAAAAATTTTAGAAAAATTGGAGAAATGTAATTTGAAAATCAACCAGAAAAAATGTTTTTTTTGTGTTACAAAAATTGATTTTTTGGGAAGGAAGATTGATGGAGATACTAAGAAGATGAAGAATGAGATGGTTCAGAAGGTCAGGGATATGAAAAGACCCCATAACTTGAAATCTGTGCAATGTTTTACTGGACTAACAAATCACTTCAGGAGTTTTATCAAAGACTATGGAGCTATTTTGAAGCCTATCGAAGAACTTAAGTGTAAAAACAAGAAATTCGAGTGGACTGAAAACTGCGAATTGGCATTCAACAAGCTCATAAATCTCATAACATCCGAACCAATTCTGAGAATTCCAGATCCACGATTAAAATATGAATTATCTACTGATGCATCATATTATGGTTCTGGAGCAATTTTATACCAGAGAGATACAGCTGACGTAAAATCCCGACAGTTGCGAGTCATCAGTTATTTTTCATATACTTTCTCCGAATCAGAAATGAATTATAGTGTCACAGAAAAAGAATGTCTCGCTGTTGTGAAAGCGGTGAAACATTTTCGCACATATTTAGGCAAGAAATTCACAGTACATACTGACCATAGAGCTATAACTCAATTACTTAGTACGGGAAATTTGAGAGATAGACTGGCCCGATGGCAAATTTTCTTGAGGAGTTTCGATATGGAAGTAAATCACAAAAGAGAAAAAGAGCTGAAAGATGCTGATGCCATATCTAGACTCTGTATAGATGCACCAGAAGATTATCCAGAAACTTTTTGGTTGAATTTGAACATTCAAGAGTTAGAAAAACTTGAGGATGGAAGATATCTGGTGAAATCAAAGGACATGGTGAAAGAAATTCTCAGTTTGTACCACGATGATCCATATTCAGGAGGCCATGATGGGTACTATAAATGTTATTATAGGATTAAACAACGATTTTTCTGGAAAGGTATGACAAATGACATAAAGAACTACATAAAGACTTGTTCAATTTGTCAGTTGGTAAAATTCAAATACTTGCCCAAACCTGACTTTATTCACGAAACCTACTGTTCCCAGGAACCATTCGAAACACTACATATTGACTTCGCAGAATTAGGTAAAAAATCCGATTTGAACAAAACTACAAAATCATTCTTTCTAGTCATTGATGAGGCAACAAGATTCATTCAAGCTAAATCAATGAAGGAGAATACACGAGCTGTTGTTTCCTATTTGGAGAAATTACCATTTTTGGATAAAATTAAGTATATTGTATCTGATTGTGGAACAGCATTCACTTCACAAGCATTCAAAGAATGGGCTTCAGGTCGTGAAATAAAATTAAAACATACTTCTCCTTATCACCCTGGTGGCAATGGTATTGCCGAGAGAGCAGTAAGGAATTTGAAAACATTCATGAAATGCTATGAAAATTTCACAGGAGGATGGAAAAAATTATTAGACGCTGCAGTTCAACATCAAAATTCATTCTTGGGGTAATAAAGACAATCAATCAAAGTAACCAGTGAACTGAACTTACTGTCCTGAAAAATAGTAGAATTTGAAGAAAAATAAGTTAATAAAATTAAGGAAGATATAAAAAATTGCTGAAATTAGTGATCCTGCTTCTAATGGTGCTGAGGATAGATGACTTGTGATTCAATGAACTGAGGAAATTGTTCCAATATGTGAGTGACAAGCAAATCGGAAAAAATCTGAAATGTCAAAAGATATTTCAGAAAATATACAAGATGATCTAAATTTCGATTTTTTTCAATGCACACAAATAGATTATGATAAAACTGATTATAATTCAACCAGTAAGTTGACAGCTTCAGACTTTAATGAAGATACAAGTAAATCTATAAAGAGCCAAGTAAGTGATGATATAATTTTTCTAAAAAGAGAAAATGAACTTCTACAGGAACTACTGAGAGCAAAAGATGTAATCATTTTAAAAAATGAAAAAATAATTACCAATCTCACTAATCAAGTGAATTTTGTTACTGTAGAATATAACAACATGATAAGAGAAAGAAATGAGAAGCAAGATATGATGATCAAAATTGATTCTTTGAATGAGAAAATAGAAAATTTGGCATTGAAACCAAACGAAATGAAAAATTGTGAAACAAAATCTTATGCTGACATACTCAAAAATGAATATACGAAAGAAAATGATATCCCTCATAATATTCCTTCTTTAATTATAAAACCAAAAAATCAACAAACATCAAAGAAAACCAAAGAAGATATTCAAAACAAAATTAATCCAGCAATAGTCAAGGCCAGTATAACGAAAATTCAGGAAATTGGAAGAGGAGGCTTGCTGATAAAAACTAATTCTGAAGAAGAAATAATTCGATTAAAGGAAGTCACAGAGAAAACTATTGGAAGTGATTATTATGTCGAGAAATCTAAACTCAAATTACCAAGGCTAGTTTTCATTGGTACAAGAAATTTAAGTACAGATGAAATTAAGGAACAACTACAAACTTTTGATTACATCGATAATAATGATTCATTGGATGTTAAATATTTCAGACAATCAAAATTCTCAGGCAAATTCATTATTTATGTAGAAACTATTGGCAAAACATATCATAAATTGGTAAACAAAAACATAATTCTTGGATGGCATAAATTCAAAATAAAAGAGGATTACAATATTATTTCTTGCACAAAATGTAATGCTTATGGTCATTTTTCAAAAAATTGCAGAAACTCTGTAACTTGTTCAGTTTGTGCTGGTGATCACTTTAGTAATCAATGCAAAAATCAAAATAAACCATGTTGTATCAATTGCAAAATTGCTATTCAAAAATTCAAAGGGACTGGTAATCATGATCATACTTCAAATAGTATTGATTGTCCTATTTTGAAAAATAAAATTACTTTAGCAAAAAATAGTATAAATTATGAATAGTACGAATACATCAACCCTCACAACATTCAATAATTTCAATATCCTTTATCTGAATATAAGAAGTTTAATAAACAAAATTGATGAAATAGAAGTTGTAATAAAAAAATATAAACCACATATACTAATTCTAACAGAAACTTGGCTGAAATCAGATCAAACTAATTATTATCACATTCCTAACTTTTCAAGTATACATAATTGTCGAGATGATAGACAAGGAGGTGGAGTTGCAATTTATCTACGAAATGGTTTAAAATTTCAGAGAATTGATAAAAATTCAAACAAAGAGTACAATACAATAGAGATAGAAATTTCTCAATTTAAATATAAATTGAGGATTATTGCTCTGTATAGGCCACCTAGTTCAAACTTGGCTGAATTTTTGCAATACTTGGATGAAATCATGGAAACAAACAAAAAAACCATTATAGTAGGAGACATGAATATAAATTTATTATCAGACAATGCTGATATTTTGAATTATAAAAGCATAATAGGAAGCAATGATTTCCGTATTGTAAATGAATTGAATCCAACTGATTATACTAGAAATCAAAATAATTCCTTTAGTATTCTAGATCATATACTGACTAACTGTCATAATTTGAATTTAAAAATTTCATTGGAAAATACTTCCATAACTGATCACAGAATAATGTTCACGTCAATTAACAAACTCAACCTCAACTTGGAGAAATTTAGAAAACGTGAAATAGTAAAAATTGATTACTCAAAATTCAAACAGATCGTCTCTGATCAATTAATTCAAAGTGAATATGAAGAATTTGGAGATTTAATAAATATCATTTTGGAAGCAAAAAATCAATCATCATCGAAAATGTACCTCAGAACACGAGAAAACAATGGGTGGATAAATAATAATATCATAAAGGAAATGAAAATAAGAAATATCAAATTAGAAAAACATAAACAAAATAATGATAATCCAGAATTCTTCAATGAATATAAAATACAAAGAAATAAAGTGAATGCTTTGATCAAACGAGCAAAGGCCCAATATATCAATAAAAAGTTTGAATACTCTGAAGGCAAACCGAAGAAAATGTGGGATACAATAAATTATTGTCTTAGAGATGGATCAAGAACTAACAAGAAAAATCACATTGAATCAATAAAGGTTGATGATACAATTGTTAATAATGATTTGGAGATAGCTGAAATTATGAATAATCACTTTTCAAGTATTGGTGAAAAAATAGCAAAAGAAATAATCACATACTATAATAACATTCAACGTAAAAATATTAGTCCTGATTATAACAACTCCACAATGATTTTGTTTCCCACTGATGAAATGGAAGTTATTGAAATAATTCAGTCTTTAAAGAAAACATGCTCAGATCCCGAAGGTTTAATAACTAAAGATATATTCGAACTAAAAAATATTTTGGCCAATCCATTATCAAAATTAATCAATAAATGTTTTACCAGTGGTATATTTCCACAAGAATTAAAGCATGCTTCATTAAGGCCAATTTACAAAAGTGGAGATACTCAAGATCCAGAAAATTATAGACCAATCGCCTTATTGAGCATTTTTTCCAAAATTGTTGAGAAGATTCTTAAAAAACGCATTGTAGATTTCATAGATAGAAAATATAGCTTTGACATAAATCAATTTGGTTTTCAAGAAAATAGTGGCACACAAGCGGCAATATTACAAGTAATACAAGCAATACAAAAAGGACTTGATACCGGAAATTATGTGATAGCAATTTTTGTTGATCTCAAGAAAGCTTTCGATACAGTAGACCACATAACACTTTTGGAAAATTTAGAATCAATGGGACTCAGAGGCATGATAAGGAACCTTTTAGATTCGTATCTTCAAAATAGGACAATCAGTACCAAATCTACCAACTCAGAGTCTCATAGACTACCGATGACTAAAGGTGTCCCTCAAGGATCTGTTTTAGGACCAATTTTATATTTATTATATATTCAAAATATCACGAAAATTGATACAGAATGTAATTACACTATTTATGCAGACGATACGGTACTTTTATATGAAAATAAAAATCCTATCATTTTAGAAAATATAATAAACAGAGACTTGATGAAATTTGAAAATTGGCTGCATTCAAACCTCTTATCAATAAATACTGATAAAACTGAATATATGATTTTTCAACAAAAAAATAAACAAAATATAAATTTAAATCTCAGAATTAAAAATGAATCTTTGAAACAAACTAATGAGAAAAAGTATCTTGGGATTTGGTTTGATGATAAATTGAAGTGGGACAAACATATAAATGTTTTGAAGAAAAAAATATCCCCTATTATTGGAGCCCTGAGAAGATGTCCCAAGCTGAATAAAAAAGTTGCAAATATAATTCTATATTCTCATATACTCAGTAGTATTAACTATTTGATAAATGTTTGGGGAGACTGTTCAAAAAACAATTTTAATAAAATATCTGCATTATATAAAAAGACATTGAAAGTACTGTATCGTTTACCATATGATACACCAACAAATCAATTATATAAAATAACTGAATCATTCTCATTAGAAGAAATGTTCAAAATCGAAAGACTGAAAATTACATACAATATCATAAATAAAAGATTGAAATCTAATTTTATTTTAACACGAAACAATGAAATTCATAATTATCAAACTAGACAACATGGTTTATTTCATCTTGATATCGCTAATACTTCTATAGGCCAAAAAAGATTCACCCACGCTGCTCTCTTGGAATATAACAAATTACCAGATAATATAAAAAATTGCAGAAATACAATAAAATTCAAATACCATCTTAAAAAATTTATCATTTCTGAACGAAATAGATGACTTGTTTTTTTTTTTTTTTTCCAACTTTTGATTCATATTCAAATTGATTTTTGCTCACCAATATGAAATGATTTGTCAAAATTTAATAATTAATGTTTTCAAATATTTTATTATTCATCAGTTTATTATAATTGTATAGTTTTAGGTATTATTGTTAACTATACTTCCTTATACCAGAACTTGATTCTGACTGGAAGTAACATTTTCAATAAATAAAATAAATAAATACTTAGGATGTTCGCCACATTATAAATTATATGGAAATTCTAAATTACTACCAGCTGATAAAGAGTTAGGAATAGAACCACAGCTAAAAGAAGAAGCGAAATCATGTGAGGAGCAGAAAAATTATAAAGCAAGAGTACAGAGTCAAGCAAACAAGAATAGGAAGATGTTGCCGCCGAAACTGAGTGTAGGAGATTACATTCTCACGAGGAATCAGAAAATAGGGAAAGAATATAAGACGAAAGGGCCGTTGAAAGTAACCAAAGTGAAATATATGAATGGTGTTTTAGCTTATGTACACTTTGAAAATGAGGGTAAAGAAGAAACGGCACATATTTCGAACATAAGGCAATTTCATCACAGGAGTGATGATATCTTGGGAAGGGGGATTCTGTAATAACATCTTGTATATTATTATATATTTTTGTTTTGAGGTTTTTCCTTGACGACATAAAAAACTTTGAGAGAATAAGTAATAAAATATTGTTATAAGAAGATCACCTTCTTTAATTTGTGATATTCATTACAAACAACAAAAGAATTCGGGACCGTTTCAAAAACATACGTGAGTCACCGATGAATTAACACGAACTGACGCGTTAGTCGACAAGCGATAAGATAAAACACTGGCCTCTCTTGGTGACGTCACGAGCTGTTTACGTCAGAGTCTGCTGGCCTTGTTGTATCGGTGGTAACGGTCTGTGTCATCTAGTATACAATATAGGTACTCTGCAATATTCCATGTATACAGGGTACCTCAATTAGCCTGCCTTTCACAAGCAACTTCTTCGACCAAATATAGGAAGAAATATTTCAAAAAACATGAGTCGGAAAATCGCTCCTAAGGGATACGGCCTTCTTGAAGGAGGCTCCTGAAGATGATATTTCCTGAATTCATCCGAAATGCCATGAAATGGAATGATGCAATTTGATACAAGAACTAAACATTGTGTGCCCAATGCAGTGAAAATAAAATCATCACAAAATCTCATCGAGGAGTGTATAATACAATAAGAATATAATGTAATCTCTAATTGAAAAAATCCACACTGTTTCACAAAAGAAAGAAGAAGTTCTGTATCGATCAGAACGTATCGTTATCGAGTAAAATCGATTTAAAAATATTGTTGTAGCAATAACATCTCCACATATTATGCATAACTTGTGTGGTATCACCTCCAGGAATATACCTGTGAAAACTTCACAAACGATAAGATTTCCACAGAATTCTTCAAGTCATTCCAGTACATCGTATTTTGAAGAAGATATTGTGCCCGCTTTCCGAAAATGGAGGTTTATCGTACCTTTTGACAGGTACTTCTATCCATTAGGTTGGGATAGTATAGGAGAAAAAAGTTAGGTGAGCCAATGTAATTTTGATTTATTTGTACCAATATTTCACCTTAAGAACCTACTGTGTTAGCGGAACATAACGTTTAATTGAGAATTCTGTGGAAATCTTATCGTTTACGTGAAGTTTCCACATTTACTATCCAGGCAACCAGATGACGAATAGTCACGTCACTGTAACGTTCTAAATTGGTGATTTTTCGTCAGAGACTTCATAAACCAATTCCCGACGTTACCATGATGTACTTTCTATGACGTGATAATCACGTCATCATTACGACGTTGAGTAAACGTCACTTGAATGGATAATATTCGACGTCAGTCTCATGACGTTGCATTGACGTCGTGTCAATGTCAGGTTTCCATATAGTTTGCTGTCTGTGTGTGTGTGTGTGTTTGTGTGTATTTTGAATATATAGGGTGTCCCAAATTCGATGGCCTATCAAACGTTTCTGGAGAACTGGGCACAGGATCAATTTGATTAATTGGTTTCTTTAGTAATCATTTGGGCTCAATCGATTTAGAATATTTTCAGCGCTCTGGCGTTGCCGCTCCTATCGAACAGTAGCAATAACTTGGTTATCTCGAAACATTTTGTATCTTATTGACTTTCAGAAATCTTTTCTGAAGAGCAGCTTCCATTGATATATCACACTTTCGGGTCAAGCGGAAATGATTACAAAGATCAAATCAAATCAAATCAAAATATACTTTATTGCCTGAAGAATATAAATTCTTATTGACAAAGCGTTTGAGAACTTAAGTACTAATCACATGAGTAAGTTTACATAGCGGCCGAAGTCACACGACATAGTCTTATCAGTATCCTGAATATAAACGATAAATATAATATACAAAAATATAAATAAACATACACACATTTGTTGGTAACGACAAAAGAGCTGCCTTATACCAATGTCAATGTCATACAGGTACCTATATGATGATAATAAAAGTTATAAAATATTATAAAAAACGTCATAAAAAAGATCATAAAAAAAGATCATAAAAAAAGATCATAAAAAACATAGATAATAAAATAACATAACAATTAGGAAACCTGATAGAATTCATTGAGATTATAACAAGCTCTCTCCAAAAGAAACTGTTTCACGGATTTCCTGAACTTTTGTTCATTTTCAATTCTTTTTAGGTGCAGGGGCAAATGATTGAATAACTTCTTGCTTTCGTAGATAATAGAGTTCTTAGTAAGAGTTGATATGGGAATAGGTAATTTAATGTTTAGGGAAGAGCTGCCGCGAGTAGTGTGAATCGATGACGCGTATCTGAATTCTTTATATTTTTTATGTACTAAGCATACGGTTTCCAAAATGAAAATGCAGGCCAGGGGCAATATTCCATGGAGCAAAAATAAAGGTCTACAAGCGTCCCTCGAGCCGGCTTTGCACATGTATCTAAGAGCTCTCTTTTGGAGCATAAAAACTCTATCGAATAAATAGTTCGCAGTCATTCCCCAGAAGCAAATACCATAACGCAGATGAGATTCAATAAGTGAAAAGTATGCATTCCTTGCCGCAGTTAACCCTAATTCGTTAGATGTAACTCGTACGGCATAACAGCCAGACGCTAGCTTTTTAGATAAATTTAATATATGCCCTTCAAATTTCAGATTTGCATCAATATTTAGACCCAAGAATTTTTTCATGGCTTTGATGCTGATACGATCATTTTCGAGAAATACATTGCTAATAACACACTTGAAGTTGATGATACCTGTCTTAGTAGCATTGAAAGATAATAAGTTGGCGTCGCACCATTTTTTAACTTTGTTCAGGTCCTCATTGATGACGTCTTCTAAAAATGTGTAATCCATGCCATGCCAAAGTATAGTAGTGTCATCAGCAAATACTGTGAATTGTCCATGAATGTCGACATGTGTTAAGTCATTCACATATAGTAAAAATAACAGGGGTCCCAGTACAGACCCTTGCGGTACTCCATGTTTCAGTGCTAAATGCTTAGAGCTTGTATTAGCGACGATGACGCTTTGGATACGTTCAGTCAAATATGACTGAAACCAGAGCAAAGCTACACCTCTAAAACCATAGGTTTGCAGCTTTTGAAGCAGTATTCTGTGATTTACACAGTCAAAGGCCTTTGATAGATCACAGAATACTGCTGCAGCTACTTCCCCATCATTCAGCCGTAAGTACAGCCGCTCAAGAAATGCGAATATTGCATCATTGGTGTTTTTTGAGGATTGAAAACCATATTGATCTGAACTAAGAATACCATGTTTGCATATAAAAGTTACCATTCTTTTTTTAACTAATTTTTCGATTACCTTCGCTAACGCGGGTAGCAAGGCAATCGGTCTGAAATTTGAAGATATGTAGGGTGTGAAAAATCGAGATATTTCAAATTTAGTGATTTATTGTATCGAAACTTTTCACTATTGGTGAAAACTGCTACTACATACCGATTTCAACTGTTGATTCACTATATCTATTGACATTTGATTGTAACAAATACAGGGTGGATCATAATTCAAAATTTTGATCACCTTGTATCTGTTCCTATTAAATATCAAATGATGGTGAATGAAAAGTAAGGACATGGACATAGAAGCCCTCTCAACCAATAACGGAAAGTTTCGACACGAAAAATCCCAAGATTGAAAAATCTCGATTTGTTTACCCTCTTTATCTCTGTAATCATCCTCGCTAGACCACAAGTGTGAATCGATGAGATCAGCTCTTCAGGAAGAATCTAGAGATGCAATAATATACAGAGGGTATATATATAAATATCATATTTGATTGATTGAGTGAGCAGAACTGATTACCCGATACACTAAAATCTTCAGAATAATCCTATGTTCCGTTCTCCAACGTGTAATAGGCCAACAAGGTTGGGACACCATGTATAAGAAAAAGGAGTAAGAAAAAAGGAGAGTTACCATTTGTATATACAGGGTGGTAACAAATGAGTGTCACAACGGGAAACTATGGATTTCCCATAATAAAAGAAACATTTCTTTCCTCTTCAAAATTTTTCTCCGGGCTTCCGTTTTCGAGATACAGGGCGTCAAAAAATAAAAAATGTTCAGTTCGACACTTCACAACACTCGATTAACTTGACAATATGAAAACCAGCATCAAGACCAGCATACTCAAGAACCTAACATTTGATTGAACATATTATTAAACAGTTCTGAGGTATTTATTTCCAGTGGATTTTTAGACGACTTTTAAAGATACCATCAGGATTTAGTATGTTCTTATTCATAAAGGGCCATTTTTTGCGGAAACTGTTCACTTCAGAGACAAGAGGACGTTTTTTGTGTGAAAGATATTGGTGCTTCAGAATTTACTTTGAAAATTACAATTTCTCCAGTGGTATAAATGTTTGGGGGGTTGAACGCTTACGAGGCGTTGAATTCTTCTCTACTGACATTTCCAAGGAAATTGATCAAGAGCCCTGAAAGTAGTCTTTATTGATGATGAAGTGTGTACGAAGGCTCAAACGGTTCCTGAGATAGTAGCAAAAAACATATTTTTTTGTATTTTTTTGACGCCTTGTATCTTGATAACGGAAGCTCAGAGAAAAATTCCGAAAGGGTTTCTTTTTTCCTTTTTTCATGAGCAATCTACAGTTTTCCGTTGTGACACTTATTTGTTAACACCCTGTATACAGGTGTACCTATTGAACGTCACTATTATGATGCTGCAATGACGTATCTATGACGTCTGAGAATCACGTCGGTGTGACGTACTAATTTGGTGAGCTTCAGAAAATTTGTCAAAAATTTGCTTCTCAGATTCTTGTTGGGTGACAAAGAATGCTTGAATATACGTTACTCAACAAAGTGAAGCTGAATTCGCTAACATCCTTCACATTATTCGTAGATTAGGGGGATTCTTCAATCTATGCATTATTGCTATCAAACTATTTTTATACTTATACTTTCATCTCGCCGAAACACACTACATCATTCCTGATACAAATACGAGTACCTGATCTGATTCTGATGGAGATGCGTACTAAAGGATATTAGCGCTGCTGAATAGACGATTGAATGGACATGACACCGTAGGGACTACCAAGAAGTCTCAACAATCCATAATCGAAAATAGATGTCTTCAGAGGTGATGGAGTGGTGTTTATCACACCATGTTTGAGGAGACTTTTTTAACAATAAAGGGAAGTGTTGTATTTCGTACAAGATAATTTATTCAATTTCATTACTCGTAGCAGAGCGCTTTCGACTGTTAAGTGCATACCTGTAAGTTAGTAATCTGCTTTTAGCCATTCGAAAACATTGGAGAAATTTAAAAAACAAATTTTTCGAAAAATTTGTTGAAAATTTTTTTTTTTTGAGAATTTTATATAAATCAAAGCATCGAGGTGTCATTGCAATCGGGTCACAGCCAACTTTATGTATTTTGATAACAATCAATTCAACAGCCAATTAATGAACGAATATCAAGTTGTGATAAATATATAGTTGAATAGAGAACTTCAAGGCGAATAAGATGAGCTACAGAAATATATTATAGAAATATATTAAATTGAATTTAGGACTTGTTTCTTGTTGATCAACTATTGGTTTTGAAATAAAGACATTATTATGAAATCGAAAATTGGAAATTGATAAAAGTGAGGTTACTTACTCGTTAGGTTAACAAAAAAAATTGTCCATAAAAATATCTCTGGTCCAGTTTGAAAGTATCGACATATTATGGTGGAATACGGTAAAAATATATTTGAATCTGTTAAGAAAGGGGTGAAATACAGATTACATTTTCTTGAGCAGCCATTGTCGCTGCGACATGTTGTGTTGAAGTGAACTTGATGAGTGACAGAACTTGGTTTTATTATCATGGAACGTTACTGGAATGATGAAAGCAATTTTGAAGTTGACATGCATGACATAACATCCAAGACCTTTTATGTGTCGAAGGGAAAGTCAAGAATGTTCATTGTTATGAAACAATTAGTGCAGATAAACAATATGAAATAGAGAATAGATAAGTCCCTAAGCAGCGAATATTTTGTTGGTCTAATGAGAACCTAACTAGCAACTTATTCAGTAGTCTGAATTTCAAAAAATGCAACAAAACAACGAGTGAATACACGAGGGAAACCCAGTTGAGCCTAATGAGAACTCACTCAAGTTATTCCAGATCTAATCAAAAGTTGAATAAATTCATCTGTCTGGCAACCTATTAACACCAAAAAGGTTTGAGAATCCGGTTTGTGACAAATTATTCTCAGAAATCTTTTTGAAAACTTAAGCTTCCAATTGCGAAGGAAGTAAAATGTCTAATGAGAACTTCCACAACCCACGAAAACGAAACATCAAGGAACCACTCCAACTCGGGAATATGAAGAGAAAGAAACCATTGGTGTTCTCAGTGTTATGGAAAACTGCTTAGAAAGATTGTGTACATAAATTGCTGTTTTGGATATCTAGTTAAATCATTATAGAGAAAGAGTAGTTTTCGATAATTTTGTGGAAGAATATTATGATTGAATTGATTATTAGGCTATTTTAACCTTCTATGAATTGAAATATATTATGATCTGTTAAAATTGACCTGGGTATTCGAACAAATATAGTCAATGTTATTTTGCAATTTTTTGTCGATATGTAAGTCTTCAAGGAAATCAAGTCTATTCAAATCTTTGGAACTGGTTCCACGTTGAATTTTTTAATTTCTATTAGGGCTGCAATTGTGGTTGTTGAATCTTGAGTGTTGTCCAAATGCAGATTTTTTCTCAATTCTTCAAGTTTCATCTTCAAATTTGAACGTCATTTCGACGTCAGCGACGTCACCATTAGGTTTGTTACTGACGTCAATGAACGTGAGTAATATGACGTCATTGAGCTGTGACTCATTTACGTTATCCATCACGTCATGAGACGTCACCTTGGTCTTTTAACTGACGTAAAAAGACGTCACTGAAACGTCATCTGATTGCCTGGGTATGGATTTCCATCAAGTGAGCCGAGTCAATAAGAAAAAGGAAATTTACCTGTCCATATCCCTGTCGGTAGGCGTGGCTACAAACGCAGCCCTTTGCATCAGCCCTACGAAGCACCAGAAGGCTGCGACTTCGTCTTGCAACTCACAAAGAACGGGGGCCAGTAGGTCGCTCATGCCTTGAGTGTACCTGGAAATATAGTCCGTTGAATCTAAACTTAAGATATGTTGTTTTTTTCAACAGATGTTTTATGTATGTTTTTTTATTGATGCAGTTAGATTCTTGAGAAATGGAAGACATCTCTAGGAAATTCCTTTCTGTATAGTTGCTTCCTGTGGTTAGAACTTTAACTGAATGGTAATCCATATTATGGTCCAACTCATTCACATGACTTGCATGGGCACATCTCTCTGGATGGTGTCTACAGTCGCTCCTGTGGGAGATGATTCTGCTGGCCAACAGGGCTCTGTTTTAGGACCTATACTATATTCACTTCATGTTCAAGATATCAGTGAAATTGGTCTCACGAGTAAATATACCATGTATGCAGATGATACAGTACTTTTATATGAAGGCAAGAATCCTTCAAATTTAGAAGATATGATGAATGGAGACTTGAAAATATTTGAAAAATGGCTCCACTCTAACCTTTTATCGATAAATACTAACAAAACAGAATATATGATTTTTCACCATAAAATAAACAAAAGATTTACCTCAACCTCAAAATGGAAAATAAACTCTTAAAACAAACTGACCAGATAAAATATCTTGGAATCTGGTTGGATCACAGGTTGAAGTGGGACAAACATATTGATGTTCTGACAGAAAAAATATCTCCAATTATTGGTGCATTGAGAAGATTTCCCAAACTTGATATTGATCTGTTTTTTTAGGACCAATTTTATATTTATTATATATTCAAAATATCACGAAAATTGATACAGAATGTAATTACACTATTTATGCAGACGATACGGTACTTTTATATGAAAATAAAAATCCTATCATTTTAGAAAATATAATAAACAGAGACTTGATGAAATTTGGAAATTGGCTGCATTCAAACCTCTTATCAATAAATACTGATAAAACTGAATATATGATTTTTCAACAAAAAAATAAACAAAATATAAATTAAAATCTCAGAATTAAAAATGAATCTTTGAAACAAACTAATGAGAAAAAGTATCTTGGGATTTGGTTTGATGATAAATTGAAGTGGGACAAACATATAAATGTTTTGAAGAAAAAAATATCTCCTATTATTGGAGCCCTGAGAAGATGTCCCAAGCTGAATAAAAAAGTTGCAAATATAATTCTATATTCTCATATACTCAGTCGTATTAACTATTTGATAAATGTTTGGGGATACTGTTCAAAAAACAATTTTGATAAAATATCTGCATTATATAAAAAGACATTGAAAGTACTGTATCGTTTACCATATGATACACCAACAAATCAATTATATAAAATAACTGAATCATTCTCATTAGAAGAAATGTTCAAAATCGAAAGACTGAAAATTACATACAATATCATAAATAAAAGATTGAAATCTAATTTTATTTTAACACGAAACAATGAAATTCATAATTATCAAACTAGACAACATGGTTTATTTCATCTTGATATCGCTAATACTTCTATAGGCCAAAAAAGATTCACCCACGCTGCTCTCTTGGAATATAACAAACTACCAGATAATATAAAAAATTGTAGAAATACAATAAAATTCAAATACCATCTTAAAAAATTTATCATTTCTGAACGAAATAGATGACTTGTTGTTTTTTTTTTTTTTTTTAACTTTTGATTCATATTCAAATTGATTTTTGCTCACCAGTATGAAATGATTTGTCAAAATTTAATAATTAATGTTTTCAAATATTTTATTATTCATCAGTTTATTATAATTGTATAGTTTTAGGTATTATTGTTAACTATACTTCCTTATACCAGAACTTGATTCTGACTGGAAGTAACATTTCCAATAAGTAAATAAAAAAAAAAAATTGCAAACATGATTCTCTACTCTCATATACTGAGTCGTATCAACTATTCAATAAATGTTTGGGGAACTTGTTCAAAAAACAATTTCAATAAAATATCAACATTATATAGAAAAACGTTAAAAGTATAGTATCGTCTCCCATTTGATACACCAACCAATCAATTGTTTGAAATAACAAATACGTATTCTTTAGATGAAGTATATAGAATTGAGACTCTTAAAATATCATAATATAATATCATAAATGAAAAATTGAAGTCGAATTTTATGTTGATACGGAATTCTGAAATTCATAATCATGAAACTAGACAATATAACTTGTTCCATCTTGACGCCGCTAGCTCCATAATCGGACAAAAAAGATTCACTCATTCAGCCTTAACTGAATTCAATAAACTACTTGACATAAAAAATTGCAGAAATATAGGTACATTCAGAAATGAAGTGAAAAATTTGATTATTTCTGAGCGAACTTTTTCACAAATATTATTCTTTGTTTGTCGATTCACATAGTTGTTGATATATTTTGTATAATGATATGTTTACCTATCCTATAGGCATATAATTATGTACTTCCTTATAACAGAGCCTATTCTGTCTGGAAGTTAATTGTTCAATAAATAAATGAATAAAATAAATGGATAAAAGATCGTCCAGATTGGTCAATATAATGTTGATCACAATCTGCACAGGGGATACTGTAGACCACATTCGTACGTGCCGTTGTCGAGACTTTATCTTTAATTTTTGGAAAAATTGATTTTGAGGTAAGAACTGTTTTATTAGCAATTTCAGTATTGATATTAGAAATTTGGCGGAATTTTCTCGACAGTCTGGGGGTTAAGTTTCTAATGTATGGTATTGAGGTGTGAAAAACGGGTGTAGCTTGAGGAGCATTAGTAGAATTCATCTCATCATTGTGTGAAATGTTAGGGATGTCTCTTTCTGCTATTGGAAAAGTGGCTGAGTCGAAAATAAGTTTTTATTTTAGTTAATGGGGATATCCATTTTCATTAAACAGATTGTAGAGGATATTCAGGTTCTTTTTTTGAAATAAAATATCTGAAATTCTGGATACTCTTGCCTTCATTTGCTCAACCAAATTGATTTTCATTGATGTGCGAATCATGTAAGAACCGTTTTTTTCGTCTTCTACAAGAATTTTGAATGTTTCGTGACTGTATGTCCAGATAAATGTTACATCGACTTTCAAAATTTCCTCTTATTGACATCATAGTGATCATCCTCAAATAGTGTAAGTACCATTTGAACATTGCATGATATTGCTGTCATTGTACACATAATAGTTATTTATGTATCAAGGGCGTAAAGTAGGCGTTTATGGCCTGTGGCGTGAATAATGGCCCGATGGCGCTAGCCGAGGGCCATTACACGCTGAAGGCCATAAACGCATTTCACGCACGTGATACATACAACATTTTATGCACTAGTGGTTCATTTACTGACTCAAAAGTGATGACTATAGATTTCGATAAACTAATATTCCCCCGAATTTGATTTGTTACGTATAAATTCAGTAATCAAGAGAAGCGTAATGTTCATGGATGATTTACATATGAAAATTATTGTACGAATATTGCAATTATCGTAATAGTTAAACTCTTTGATCTCTAGAAGTGATTTATTTTTCAGAATTTTACAATATGCATACTCAGTATATATACCTAACTAATTTTGACGTTGTCAATCAAGCTGATGGTTGTTGTCTATAGTAATACATCCAATAAACGAGCTGAATTGTCATTCTTTGACTGAAAAGTAAAAATTACTGAATATAATGATAGCGAGATATGGAATCGGATAAAGAAGAAGTTTATGATGGTATATACTAGAATCTATAAAAATGATCATAGGTTTCTCATGAATTGATATGTGGATATAAGGTAACTCAGAACAGCGGGCGGTAAAGTGCACTTTACGGCCCGTGGGCCATAATGAGCCCGCGGGCGGTAAAGTGCGACTTAACGCTTAACGCCCGCAAAACCGGGCGGTAAAGTGCACTTTACGGCCCGCTGGTGCATAAAAAATCTATTGTAGTAGCCCTGAAGATGTAAATATACATTTCTGAAAGCTCGGACAAACTGTAATGAGTTCACCTTCACGTTGCTGCAATCCCCACTAGCAAGCTAGTTTTTTCTCTGACGTGTCAGCAACGACTTCCCTTTCTTCTATATTTATATAGATAACGATGAAATCAACTAATTAACGAGTTTGTCAATACAACAAAATAGATGGAATGAAATCATTCCAAGTATCGAACGAGAATAAATTGCTCCGTTCATAGTGTCATGAGTATATATTTTTTCTATTTTCTTGTCTCATGTTTCAAATCATAAGGTGATGGATGATTCCGTTATAGAATCCCAGGCAACCAGATGACGTCATGATCACGTCACTTTGAGGTCCCTAATTGGTGATTTTTCGTCAGAGACGTCAAACACCAATTTATGACGTCACAATGACGTACTTTCTATGACGTGATAATCACGTCATCGTTTCGACGTCGAGTGAACGTCACTTAGATGGGTGAAAGAAGACGTCAGTTCCATGACGTTGCAGGGACGTCCTGTCGACGTCCATTTTTCCCAAACCTTCTCTAAACCATGGATACTTATATATTATCATGTGAAACAGAAGTATAACTCATGAAAGCGAATCAACATGCAAGTTTTATTCTAATTATTAATATACCCGAAAAGTAGTAGAAAAACTTTTTTCTAAAAAACTTTGACACTCTGTATATCTCGGAAACCAACAAGCTATGTATATATAAAAATGATTGTTCAGGTATACCTATATATTGAAACCGTTACTCTTATGACGCTGCCGTGACGTATCTATGACGTCTAAAAATCACGTCGGTGTGACGTACCAATTTAGTGAGCTTTGTCATTCAGGAAATTTTTCAATAATTTACTATTTTAATTTTTGTTGCATAATCAATATTATATAATGTCATCAGAGGCTAGTGGTGTTAATCACGCCATGTTGAAGGATTTTTTTTTCACGTATAATCCTCAAATTCGATCGTCATTTTGACGTCATTATGACGTCAGTCAGACGTCACAGTTTGGTGAGTGAATGATGTCAATACGGCGCGAGTAATATGACGTTATTGGGCTGTGACTTATTCACGTAATTATCACGTCAATGCGACGTCAACTACTGACGTCACCTTGAAGGTCATTCAAGTGACGTAAAAAAGACGTCACTGTAACATCATCTGGTTGCCTGGGATACTGATTGTTTGCCAATAATGGAGTTATATGGGTTTGCTATTAATGAGTTCAACTGTCTCGTTTCATGCGTATGAATTGTTTTGACTACAGTAAAGTTCAAGTTGAATATTTCAATTTTCTTTAAAAAAAAAAATGAGAGAAAAAATTTCGAGTTTATAGAAGGACAGATTTTTTGGTTTATAAAGATTGATAGTTGGTACCAGGTAATGTAAATTGTAAATGCACTTAATACTTTTATTTTGTAATCTCATTAATGGTTTCAAATGTGATATGTGCTCTCCCAAATTTATATCAAGTATTTTTATTTTGAGTAAATCAGAGAGAAATATATTGTCTTCAAATATCTAAGAGGACTGAAATTTCCAATTTGATATGAATTTTTTTTTGATGTATGATGAATTGATATTCATCATACAGGACGTGGAAGAAAATCCTGAATTGATATTCAACAGATATAATTCAATGTTCGATGTGGCAAATAGCCAGGAAAGTAGTTTTTTCTGTTGAATGTTCAGAATTATATTATATGCATATCTTTATATGAAGGAGAATGCAGATTCTCTACTTCAGAAGATTTTGTTTTCAAATTCTCATCGTGTGTGTTCAATAGATGTAATTCAATATTCGTCGTGGCATATAGCCAGCAAAGTAGATGTTTTCTGTTGAATAAACCGAGAAAGAATTAATATTCTCAGTAATTGTATTTTGTTCTTTTCTCAGGTGATCTATATGTTCAGCTCACGATAATTGTTCATCAATATAAAGACCTAAGGATTTTATAACATCTAAATATTCAATGACTTTCTAGTCGAAATATATTATTGATTTCGATATATATATATCAGTTTTTCTTTTTGAGAGATACGTATACGTAGATTTGTCATAGTTAAGAGTCAGCTTATGAATTTGTAGCAGAGATGATATCATTTTCATGTCAATTTCACTATCATTAATAATATCATTGAATTCTTCAGAGGAATATAGGTTATTGAAGTATCATCTGTAAATAACTTCAGATCTCTTTCCAGTTTTAGACATGATTTCAGGATTGATGTATAATAAAAATAAAATTATACCTGAAACGAAACCTAAAATACATGTTATATAATCTAGCATAGGTTCCAAGGTTTGAAAAGAAACAGCTGAAAACTTACCCAAGTTTTGGATTGTATATAGCATAATTGAGTAATATATGTTTCATCGTCATAAGGTTAGGATTGTCATCACCAGCAAAAAAGGGATTGCCCCTGTCTGTCCTCACTACGTCTTTTTCAACAACACTCTGTATCGTTCGCCTGAACTGGTTCAACCTGTTCTCATTCAGGTCCAGTCTTCGTCTACTGATCTCTTCATATTCCTGCAAAATCACTATTACCTCAGTATATTAATTGAATATTCAAATACTATATAGAATTAGTTTTCAGGCTCAGTTATCTCAAGAATGCTCGAAAACACGGGCTATAAAAGATCAATGTCACCGTGCCGCCATTTTTATAACAGAAGCGAATGCCACTCTACCACATGAAAACAATGAAAAGGAATCACGTGGCAACTGGATGTCCATTGAACAGTTTTCTTTGAACATGAATTGGACATTGTGTAAGGAAATATCATGTCCATGGAGGACATGAATAGTAAACACTATGCATCACCATAGCTAGTCATCCATCGGGCATCTTTCTGTGTACATCCTGTGTCCACGAATACCTTGGACATCTCTGTGATGCCTGGAAATAATTCAGCATGACCAACAATCGTAGGATATTTAAATATTCCAAACCGTTTCAAACTAATGAGTCCATATAAATTTGAATCATAAGATGCCGACAGCAGCTTCCAACTGTTTTTAGATATATGAATCAGGTGAATTTGTATTTATTATTCACAGTACATTGACATCGATTTGAGAGGATTGAGTTGTGGAACATTCGTTACATAAAATTGACGGCATATGTAAGTAAATATAACGAGTGTGTTCACTGGGAATGGATTCTGAAATGAATGTGACTATTCTCCTCAGCAGATCCAAGACGATGTGCTGGGACAATTTCTGAAATCATCATGTTGGGGATGCAAACCTACATACAGAACACTGCAAGGAAAATATCTTCCGATGAGGCCTGGATTAGTAGATAGATAGATAGATAGATAGATAGATAGATTTTATTAGTCCTTTGTGCTACAATAAGTAGATAGGATAAGTCATACATTAGATAATATATAAAATAGGTAGTCATTTAAAATACACTACACAATACATATACTTATACATACATGTATAATATAGGTTAAAAAACAAAAAAATTACAAAATAAACATTGAATAGGTATAATATATAGGACTAGAATACTATATGGTTAAACAAGAACATCACCGGCGCCAAAAATTGAACTTATGTACACAAACGGTCAACTCCAAGTATAAATTCATCTACTGTATAGAAACAATTTTCCGATAGAAAAAGTTTCAGTTTTTTCTTGAAAAGCTGAGATGATACCGTCTTCATATCATCTGGCAAAATATTATACAGACGAATGCCGATAAACTTTGGGGATTTTTCATATTTTGCATGATGGTGTCTTCTTCTAGAAACTGCTATAGAGCTCTCGCTTCCGAATAGGCAGCATTCTATCGAAGTAAGCAAAAATTCAGGACCTGCGACTAGAGCATCATATGTCGAGGCTAAAGGCATATTCAATGAGACAATTCGATCATAAAATGATGCTCATAATAACAAAATAAGATCAAAACTTTTGGATGTGTTATATAACGGATCCCGTTCATTTTGGTAGGGACAAACTTCACTTCCAGCTCGTTTCCTCTTCTAACCGTGCAAGGAAGTTGGGACACTAGCCACAACTGCCCAGGAGGAAGCCAACATTTTTGCGCATTTATTTGCTGAAAATTCCATTGTGGTATCATCGGAAAAATAACCTCCGAACATAACGCCAATTGACAGTCATATGTCCGAGATCACCTTCCGCCAACGTACTATAGGGAAGATTTTATTGGGTCTCAATACCAACAAAGCTTGTGGCTCCGACGGAATCCCAGTGATTGTCCTCAAGAAATGTGCTCCTGAACTAACACCTGTTTTCTGCAAGTTGTTCAACTACTCTCACAAATTGGGGATATTCTCGTCCAACTAGAAAATTGCGAGAGTACAACCACTTCCTGAGAGAGGCAAAAATACCCTACCTAGCAACAACAGACCGATCGCACTGCTATCTATCATTTCAAAGATCATGGAGAAAGCTATCAACATCGAGCTCATGCAATACCTAGAACATTAAAGTATTATCAACGATGGGCTATATGGCTTCCCTTATCAGAGATCAACTGGTGACCTGCTCGCCTACGTCTTACATATATGACAGCAATCTATTGAAGAATATGGTGAAACCTTAGCCGTGGCACTTGATATCGCCAAGGCATTCAATCGCGTCTGGTACCATGGACTCTTCGCCAAGATTGCATCTTATGGCTTACTTCCCCAGCTATGTTCTCTGCTAGCTAGTTTTCTCTCAGACAGGTATCTCTATGTAGTGGTCAACGGAGTTCCATTTGACTCTCTCATCATGAATGCTGGTGTTCCGCAAGGATCAATTGTAGCACAAACACTATTTCTCCTCCATAACAACGATTTGTTAGGAAGCAACTTCATATCTAGTGCACAGCTTCGGGGATGATAGTACCATCCATACCGCCTTCTCTTCCAGGGCTCCAATACCAGCCAGAAAAATCAAAAACGCGCGAGGGAAAAATGTCGAGAACATAAATATGGACTTGGCAACAATTTTCGGATGGCGATTCAATAACTCCGTAGATTTCAATGCGAACAAAACATAAGCATGCCTTCTCTCTAGAAAAGACGATCTCACTGTGCCCAACATAAGCTTGTCAGGAGTAACCATACCATTGAAGACACCCATTTCGATGCTTGGTATTACTATCAGCAATAACCTCTCTCAGGAAAATCACGTGAGATCAATTGCTGAGAGTGCATCCCAAAAACTTGGTTCACTATTTCGGACCAGGAGCTATTCCACTCCCAGTCAGCTGCTCATGACCTATGAGGCACAGATTCGAGCTGTTCTGGAATACTGTTCCTATATTGGAGTGCAATACCCAAACATGCCCTGAAACTGTTGGATTCGGTCAAAAAAAGGGCAATTCGTCTCGTAGGTGATGCCTCGCTCACAAACTCACTCACTTCTCTGGAACAACTCAGAAAAGTTGGCGAACTAACTCTATCATGAAGATATTTCCATTTGCCATGCTCTTCTGAAATATCAACATTTGTTTCTCCCTTGGCAGTCCCCGCGAGATCGACCCGTCGAGTTGAGGCTTCGCACCCCCTTGTGGTCACTTTGGAGACCTGGAAACATCTCTTTTCAAAGACTTGTTTATACAATCATCAGCGAGGCTCTAGAACACATTGCCAAGGCAGGTGTTCCCTGAGGCATAAAACCTCCAGAAATTCAAGAAGAACACCAATTCCTACCTCATTTTCCTTGGTTCTCACGATGTTTCCTGAACATCACAGGATATCCCTTCTCGTGGGAACCAGGACATGAAAAAATTGACGCTTTCTGGAATGCAACTGGGGAAGGTGTAGTTCACATCATCATCCTACAAGGGTGAATCAACATATCTTGTATCATGAGGAGTACCTACATTTTTTCTGATTTCCGCAATCTGCACCCTCTCCTCGTAGCTGCTCTGATAGGGATACACGTGCAACAGAAACGGCCACACTTCCCGCCTGATTGACCTGTCCATGCCCGAGAAGAAGATGCACTTTCTCAACGACAAATCGTCGTCGATGTGACCGCCGTCGCTGAACAAGCGCCTGAAGACTTCGTCTGTCAGCTTGGGCACGTGACCTTCTTCCGGGTGCAGCTCCAAGGCGGATACTTCCGGTCTGCATACCATGAAGTGGCGGTACGGGAGGTTTTCTTCGATACCTGTTGGGCAATCATGTCATCAAAAAATAGCAAAACACCTTCGAACAAGGCCAGGAACATTGTTGAAAATTGAGATTATAAATAATGAACAATTGTTACCCCGCCGCCTCTGTAGAATTATAAAATTTACCTACATGAGATTATGATTCAGGAGGAGGTGACGAAGGGTTACGTGATCGGGTCTTGGTAGGATATGGAATGTTGGAATTAGTCTGTCGTTATTTGAATGAAATTCAGTACCCAAGAGAGAGAAACTCGCAGTCATTACCATATACTAGTTCATAAAATGAACGACAATGGTAGATAACGAGAGAAAAACATCCACTTTCCTGGCTATATGCCACGCAGAACATTGCATTACATCCTCCCGAAATCTATGCGATAGTTCGTATAAACGAATAAAATCGCAAGTGTTTCCTTCCTAAACGCTGAGCTGCACTTAAGTGGTTCAGGAACGCTGACTAACTGCAGACCGGTTTCGAGCTCTTGGCTCTCATCAGTACAGGGCTGCCCCAGAAAGCTTCTTGACCGCTATCTGGTGCGAACCTGACCCAACGTAAACGCATCTCAGTATTTATACCATACGAGGCGTTCGACGTCTGCGAAATTTTATGAACTAGTATGTGGTAATGACTTCCAATTTCTCTCTCTTTGTGACCAATGCATTCCACTTTGAGTATTTGGCTTTTTTCCCTAGTTGAAATTCAGTAGTTCAGTCAGATAATATAAATTGAAGTTAGTTGTTCACTGGTTTCGCTAATTTACAAACCCCATTTTGAAGTACAGTAATAATCAACACAATGGTGGATTGATAATCAAATTAGCTCTTAGGCTTCTTCGCCTAACTGATGAGACCTGGAAGGTCAAATGCTCACACATTGCACCCGAAAATATCGTTGGGTTGGGGTGAAACCTGAATCCCAGTTTATCTACTGCTTCGGATGTGAGCTTTCGTTCTTCCGGGTCTCATCAGTTAGGCGAAGAAGCCTATGAGCTAATTTGATTATCAATTTGATCTAGTTGGTTCAAGAAGTAGTTCTCAAACGCAAAGAACAATGTTTGTTTATATTGCAAGAGACACAAAGGCTGTGCCAGTGCGTTACCACCGATACAACAAGGCCAGCAGACTCTGACGTAAACAGCTCGTGACGTCACCAAGAGAGGCCAGTGTTTTATTTTATCGCTTGTCGATGTGAAACATGTGAGATGCAATCTTTCTACATTATTTGCTGATGACTACTCGATCACCGTGAGCTCATCAAGTGATATCGAGTTGACTGAAAGAATGACTCTAGAAAATGACAGACTGATCGAGTGGTCTGCAGGAAATGGTTTAGTTCTGAACGCTTCTAAAACAAATATCATGGTGTTCTCGACAAAGAGAGTGCAGCACACCTTGACAGAAATAAAAATGGAAGAGACTACCATAGAACGCAAGGAATGTGTCAAATTTCTCGGTATATTTTTGGACTCCAATCTTACATGGAATGATCAGATAGATTCGGTAAGGAATAAGTTGGCTCGTTTTCATTATGCTTTATATCAACTAAGAAAATCTGTTAATCAAGAAATTCTCAAGTCATATTATTTTTCCTTTGTACATTCGACATTGAACTACTGTATATTATGCTGGGGAAGCTCAACTATATCATTTGCTGGACATAGAGCTTCTTGTCGAGAAATATTCAAAAACCTCAAAATACTTACGGTCTATTCAGTTTACATTTATGCATGTCTCCTACATGTTCATGAGAATTACCCAAATTTCAAAAAGTGCAACGAACTCAACAAATATTCAACTAGACAAGCGGACAACTTGTATGTACCTGAACATAGATTATCTCGTACAGCGAATAGTTCTTATATTATTCCAATTAAATTATTCAATCATCTTCCTCCGCAATGGAGGATGGAAAAAAACGTGCAAATATTCAGGAGAATAGTAAAAAGATTCCTGCTTGAGAATGTTTTTCATAGTCTGGACGAGTTCCTGAATTTTTCTTTCGACTCCTTTAATTGAATAGGTAGGTAGATACTTATTTTACGGAAAATTGCTGTACCAGCTTTCTCAAATATCATAACCTTAGCTCCTCACTGGTTACCACGTGATAACTATTGTTTGTTCCTTTTTTTTTAATGTAGTTATTGGTATGTATACTTGACATGTTACATTGTATTCTGAAACCATACCTATATGTTTATTGTACTAGTTTGTTGTCTATAAGAAATGCACCTATTATTCTGACTTATTCCACATAAATGTTATTTTCATCATGGATCCTAATAAATAAATAACTAAATAAATAAACGCGTCAGTTCGTGTTAATTAATCGGTGATTCACGTATGTTTTTGAAACGGTCCCGAATTCTTTTGTTGTTTATTCATCAAAATAATTGGCAAAAAAATTACTGTTTTGTGAAATATTTTGTGTTGTAATCGGCGAAATAACAATGCCTTTCAAGTGTTGTGTTTCCTTTTGTCGGGAAAATTATGTGGGTGGTTTAAAAGTTCATGCTTTTAGTTTCCCGTTGGACGAGGAGCTATCGAAAATGTGGGAATATGCAAAAAAATCATCTCTGAATTCGAGGAAATTTTCTTGAATGTTCATAATAAACGGGCATTTTTGATTCTCATTCTCAAATTTCTTTCTGAAAACGGTCATTTGCCTCGTGGCAATGAATGCAGAATTCATTCCAATGATCAAATTGCAACTATCATATTAACATGAACTATATACAAACACTCTACTTAAAAAGGTAAAACTGCATTCATCATGATATTTATCATGAAGATATTTGACGAAAAATTTCCATATTCCACTTTCTTTTTCACCTGTCTTCTGGATGGCATTTGGAACAAATTTTCCTTCTTTTTTCATCATATTGGACAATTTATATATAATTCAACTATAAATATGATTTTCTTGAGATTAATCCATATTTAGTGAAAAGAAGGAAGAATATCATTCAAAATAAAGGTGTGTGTAATGTCATTCGAAAGCAATCTATTGACATTTGACATCTCGTATTTTGATTGACTATTGATTGAATGGTCGCCATATGGAATGCTTGTTCACTAAATATGAAAAACTCGCCATAAAAATCATATTTCCTGTTGAATTTTCTATATAAAAATGTGCCATCAAAGTACATCATGAGTATATAAAGTGTCCAATGACAAAATAAGAGCAAGTAGCTTCAAATGTCCCCAACACAAGGAGAGAAAGAAGGCGAAATTTCGAACTTTTTCTTGAAATATCTCAATAAATAGTGGTTTGTTCACATTTTCGTTATAAAATTCGGATTATCAGACAAAAATACGTGAGTACCGAATAAAAATTTAAAAAAAAACCATCGCATGATAAGTGCAGTTTTACTCTTAAAAATCACGGTTTCAAGTGTAACGATCCACTTGGGTGAAAAATCCAACAACAGAAAATTGAAAACACTCACTGGTTATTTTTTCAGGTAATAGGAATTCTCCAAGATAATATGTAGGTAATTGTAACAAACGGCATGTCAATCAAAATAAAATACATTTTCCACAATTCTCTTTTGATCAATCTCACGATAAGTTTATGTTCTGCGGGCCCTGTATAAGTAGGTGTGAAGTTTACCTTCACCACAATTTTTGCCAATATATTCAATTCGAATGGGTTGCTGTAGGTGGATATTTGTGTTTTATCCTGGTTTTTGCTTTAAAACTTCTTTTTTCCATAATAAAATCGAATGGGGTGCGAAGAAGGGCTCAGTTGACGACTGGTACCTTTTTTTAACCGGAAGCCCTTCAAAAAACAGCAAAATCGGCTCAATGATGATCTAAAACTAAAATCGAAATACGCGGTCGCCTTATAGCGCTATAAGCGCTTATCGTTTCGAGCCGCTGGTTAGGCCTCACTAAGTGACGTCACCCACGGAGCATCCAGGCCTTGTTGTATCGGTGGTAACGGCCAGTGTCGGCATCTGCGGAGTTCTACAATTTCAAGCGACTTTTGTTTTTTGTGCTATGCACTTTTGACTTTTGTTTAAGCTCAAAACTAAAATGGTGGATATTTTTCAGGCAAAAATTGCATTAAGGTCACAAAATGGTGGAACTGAAAAATAGTCAATCCTCTATCGTTCTCTGATTTTGCGACCATTTTCAAGATTGATTCACGAAGGCGAAAATTTTGTATAGTTTCTTTCAACACTAAAATACAACTTCAGTGAAAGCTTTGCTATTTTTCCCCAGTTTTTTATTTTTAATGCTCAAATGATTGGCCTTAGGAAAATCGATGATAGAATTGCACAACTTGATGAACCAGCTATTAAGATAAGTTCGATATCTACAGAGCGACCTGCAGGTCAACGCAAACCGTTCAGGAGCTCATAGAAAGTCATTCATAACCTATTCAGCTTCAGTTACCTCAGTGGGTACTAAATCTTGCGGTTGTTGCAGATATTCTCCAATAATTGGAGAAAAAAATGCGGCAATACGTGTACCTATACAGGGTGGATCTGGAAGTGAGGTTTTTTCATTTAACAGGGTATACAGGATGTAATTTCATTGATGGCTGAAATTATAGGATATGGTTACTTGGCTCATTTCAAAAATAAAAGTCTTCATAAACATATGCCCTAAACCTCTGAACATAAGAGTTTCATGAGTGTTGAAATTGAATATTATCTTCATTGATTGATTGATTAGGATTTTTCGCAATGTAAATACTGTCACTTCCATAAATACTTGTCGAAATAAGACCGCAACGTAGTCGATTGAATGTCATTATTTCAAATACAGACTAGGTCACTAGCACACTAGCCTACTAGTTCGAAATATTTTTTTATGCCACAAATGCACGAAAATATTTTCTATTTCTTTACGCGAAGACGGCTTCTCGGACGGAAAAACTTCGAGGAGTCTAATTGAAAAATATTCTTCATTTTCAGCAATCAATTGAATAACACCCTGTATATCTCGCCAAAATAAATTGTTTGACCAAAAATTGTTTATTTGGAAAATGTAAGATAACAGTTCACTTCAAAACGAAAATCAATAGGTTGAAAATGTGAAAAGAGGTTTTTGATTAATTTTTCTGATGAAATATTGCAACTGTAGGGTACCTATCTAATGCTAGTCTAATATCGACTTTTCTGCGTTTTTTGAGAAAATGTAAACGAAATGATTGATATTTAGAATTTTATTTGAACCTCTGACTACCTGTACCTCCGTTATCTTAAATATTTTATATCATGTTTGAAAATAAACCTCACTTTTAGATTCTCTGTGTATATACCTTATAGGAGATATTGACATCACTTTCTCTATTCCTGTATGATAGATAGACTGATAGATTTGTCGATCTCTCCGATTCATTTTCATTACATGAAATGGGTCGAACCAAGAGTCCAACCATATATGGTCGGTTGAGAATCACAATAAAATTGATAGACGTATAACTATCTTAATCTGAGAGACAGGGTGAGTCATGACTAACCAGCCGTAGGATAATGGCGGATAGAGAAAGTCGAGGTAAGTTGATATGTGAAAAATTATATTTTGCTCATTTGTAGCTATTTGAAAAACCTCTAAGTATATATATGTATATTGAGTGACCTGCAGGTCAATGCAAACCTTTCAGGAGCTCACAAAAGTCATTCAGAACCTACACATGCAGCTTCAGTCATCTCAGTACTGAATCACAAAGCAGAGGAACTCAAAGTCATTACCAAAATAGTTCATAAAATGCTGGATAACGAGATAAATACAACTACTTTCCTGGCTATATGCGACGCATTGGATTACATCCTCCTGAAATTCATGCAATAATTCGTATGGACGAATAAAATCACAAGTGTTTCCTTCCTAATCGCTGAGCTGCGCCTAAGTGATTCAATAGCGCGTGACTACCTACAGACCGGTTTCGAGCTATTGGCTCTCATCAGTGCAGGGCTGTCCCAGATAGCATTGTTGACCGCTATCTGGTGCGACCTGACCCAACGTAAACGCATCTCAGCATTCATACTCCTCGAGGCGTTCAACGCCAAATGCCATCTGGCAAGGAAAGAAACACTCCAGAACAAGATTTCATGATTCCAATGATTTCAGGTGAAATGGGAGTGGCTGGCTGCCCGATCAGCGTATTTTCAACTAGCAAAAAGCCAATTACTCAAAGTGGAATGCAATGGTTGTTGGAATTTACCATTGCTGTATCAAAAATGAATATTTATACATTTGTTTGTTGCGCCATCTGTTGGCTACTATTGTCATCATTAATATGACGTCATTTTGATTGTCCATCCTGTGTGTTACTGATTGATGTTTCGTGCCTGGAATAAAGTTAGTTGTTGCAGTAAGCTTGACATGTGCGTTTGATTTCTCTCTGCCTCTGAAAATCTAACAGGTTATGGGGCCCAGGCAAGCTCAAGTTCGATAGTTTTGCGGGTTCAGTAGTGAGAATAACGTCGTTAAGTTGCACAGAACTCAAAATGGCGTTGAGTTACATGTCCAGTGTACCTAAATTAATGGGTTGTGAGAACTATGACGATTGGGCGTTCGCGGCCGAACATTTTTTTGTGCTCGAAGGACTAACAAAAACGCTGGATGGGACAGAGAATGATACTGTTCTAATAGCCAAAGCAAAGGCGAAATTAGTTTTAACGCTGGATGCATCACTATATGTCCACGTGAAAGAAGCAAAAACTGCTCAGGAATTATGGGAGAAGCTCAAGAACATGTATGCTGACACCGGTTTCACACGGAAGATAGGTTTGCTACGTTCACTAATTTCCTTGCGACTGGAATATAGTGATTCAATGGAATCATACGTGTATCAAGTCAAAGAAACGTCCCAGAAACTACGAAGAACAGGATTCCAAATAGATGAAAATTGGGTTGGATCCCTTCTTCTAGCAGGGTTGCCTGACAGGTTTGCACCCATGATAATGGCGATAGAACACTCAGGTATCGACATTACCACAGATTCCATAAAATCGAAGTTGATTGATATGGAGGCAGATGGCGGCAGCGGTAAAAAGACAGCCAGCGCTTTTGCTGCGAAGTTCAAGTCAAAGGGGCAACGTCAAGATGGCAGCACTGATTCCAAGACTGTCAACAAACACGAAAAATCCATCAGGTGTTTTAAATGTAAGCAAATGGGACACTTTATGAATAAATGTCCCAGTTATCTGAATCATCAGACAGACTGCAAAAGGAATTGCAAACCTGGTGAAACAAAAACACCTCATGCGTTCAGTGCTGTGTTCTCAAGTGGACTATTCAATGATAGTGACTGGTATGTGGATTCCGGAGCTAGTATGCATTTAACAGCAAGACAAGATTGGCTTGAAAACATCAACTATGAAGTTAATCCAAAGGAAATAATGGTAGCAAACAAAAATACCCTCCCAGTGGTATGTTCTGGAGAAGTAAACATCAGAACCATAGTTGGTAGCAAGCATCAGGATGTTGTCATTACAAATGCTTTCTATGTCCCTGAAATAACTACAAACCTACTATCAGTTAGTCAGCTGGTGAAAAATGGAAATGTTTTTGAAGATAACATGTGCAAGATTTATGATCAGAAAAATGAGCTAATGGCAGAAGCTGAAAGTGTAGAAAATGTCTACAGGTTGAAATTTGAAAATCCCAAGCAACAGATATCAGTAGCCAATTTAGCAGTGACAGGTGACTTGCTGCATCGAAGATTCACTCATATAAATTATAAGGACTTGAGATTGATGCAACAAGGGGCTGTGAAAGGACTCATTTTTGATGGCAGGCTAGATAATACAGAAGTATGTGAAGTTAGTTGTGAGGGCAAACAATCTCGGCTACCTTTTAAGAACAAAGGCAACAGAACAAGTTCACTGTTGGAAATAGTGCATGCAGACTTATGTGGTCCTATGGATGTTCCATCCATTGGGGGATCAAGATATTTTTTGTTGATTGAAGATGACTTTAGTAGGATGTGTTTTGTTAACTTCCTTAAAACTAAAGATCAGGCTATAGATTTCTTTGAAGAATTCAAAGATTTAGCAGAAAATCAAACCAACAAAAAATTAAAGACTCTGAGGACCGATAATGGTGGAGAATTTTGTAACAAAGTATTTGCACAGTTTCTCCGTAAAGCTGGAATTTTGCACCAGACAACAAATCCTTACTCTCCCCAACAAAATGGTATATGCTTGAAAGACTAAACAGAACTGTTGTTGAAAAAGCAAGGTGCCTTCTGTTTGATGCAGACCTTGATAAATGTTTTTGGGCAGAGGCCGTTCACAGTGCTGTGTACTTGCGCAATCGTAGCATTGCTACAGGACTCAACAACAAAACCCCTTATGAAGTTTGGACCAACAAAAAACCAAACGTAAGTCACTTACACATTTTTTGAAGTGATGCCATGATGCATATCCCTAAGGAAAAACGTACAAAACTTGACAGGAAATCAAAGAAAATGATTCTCATTGGTTTTTGTGATAATGTCAAAGATTATAGACTCTTTGATCCTGTAGAAAGAACTGTTGTTACCAGTAGGGATGTGATCATAGTGGAAAAGGACAGAAAGAGGCACAATGTTTCTTTGTCAGACATTCAACCCGAGATTCAACCACAGGAAGAATCACTAGATTCAGTGGGGGAAGCTGATGACCAATCAGGGGATCCAGGGACATCCAGCTCAATAGATAGATCACTGGATTCCGAACACTTTACTGATCCAGATGATAGTGATTATGTCATGGCAGAGTCGGACAGCTCACCAGATGCATACTTACCAGTAAGGAGATCGGAACGGCAGAGGAAACCGAAAGTTCTAGATGACTTTGTCACATATCTGTCTGTAAGTGACATTGATCTAGAAGATGTACCCGGTACTATCTCAGATGCCCTTTCCAGATCAGATGGTGACCATTGGAGACAGGCGATGGAAGAAGAGTTGATGTCATTCCAAGAAAACCATGCATGGGACCTGGTTGATCCTCCTGAAGGTGGTACAGTGGTAGAGTGCAAGTGGGTTTTCAAAAAGAAATGTGATAGCCAGAATAAGGTTAGTTATCGTGCGCGACTTGTAGCAAAAGGTTTCATGCAGAGACCTGATATTGACTTTGATGAGACTTTTGCTCCTGTGATCAGGTTTTCTAGTTTGAGACTACTACTAGCTTTGTCATTGAAATTAGATTTGCAAATAACACATCTAGATGTGAAAACAGCTTTTTAAAATGGTTTTTTAAAAGAAAAAGTTTTCATGAGACAACCTGACGGTTTTGTTCATTTTGGCAAAGAAAACAAAGTATGTAAGTTGAACAGAGCAATTTACGGCTTGAAGCAATCTTCCAGAGCCTGGAATCAAAGAGTTGATGAAGTTCTGATGAAGTTAGGCTTTAAAAAATCTGATTTCGAACCTTGTCTGTATGTTTTAAGAAAACATGATTATTTAACTGTTATTGCTTTATATGTGGATGATTTCTTAATTTTTTCAAATGATGCTGAAGGCACAGAAACTTTGAAAAACCAGTTGAGCTTCGAATTCAGAATTAAAGATTTAGGTGAAGTTAAGCAATTTCTTGGAATGAGAATTCGCAGAGATTATGAGAATAATTGTATCTTTCTAGATCAAGAAAACTATATCACTCAGGTATTGAAAAGATTCAATATGGATGACTGTAAAAGTGTCAATACTCCTTCAGATAATTTTGATTATGATGCAAGTATTTCAAGTGTGAAAAATTAGCATTCTCTATATCAGAAAATGATAGGCAGCTTAATGTACTTGTCTGTGTTAACAAGACCTGATATTTCTTTCAGTGTAAGTTTTTTAAGTCAATTCAATAGTTATAACACAGAATATCATTGGAAATGTGCCAAACGGGTACCAAGGTATTTGCAAGGAACGAAAAATTATTGTATGTCATTCAAGAAAGATAATCTCGATTTGCTAGGGTATGTAGATGCTGATTGGGGGTCATATAAAAGTGATAGAAAATCATATACTGGTTTCGTTTTCAAACTTTCTGGAGGCTGTGTGTCATGGAAGAGCTATAAGCAAAAGACTGTAGCACTTTCTAGCACAGAGGCAGAATACATGGCACTCAGTGAAGCCTCAAAAGAAGCCATGTACCTAAGAAATTTGATTTGTGAACTCACTGGGAATTTGAATTATGTTATGTTATTTAATGATAATCAAAGCGCCCAGAAACTATCTATAAACCCAATGTTTCATGATCGCTCCAAGCATATAGACATCAGACATCATTTTGTTAAAAACGCTGTCTTGAATGAGCTGATTAAAATTCAATATTTGTCAACTAATGAAATGATATCTGATATTTTTACAAAGTGTCTGCAAAATGTAAAATTTTCTTATTTCGTGAAATGTTTAGGACTTGAAGGTTCTTGAAATATTTCATTTATTTTACTCTGTATTTTAGTCTATGTAATTTGTTTTTTAAAGTTTGTTAATTTTTGATAAGTGGGGGTGTTGGAATTTACCATTGCTGTATCAAAAATGAATATTTATACATTTGTTTGTTGCGCCATCTGTTGGCTACTATTGTCATCATTAATATGACGTCATTTTGATTGTCCATCCTGTGTGTTACTGATTGATGTTTCGTGCCTGGAATAAAGTTAGTTGTTGCAGTAAGCTTGACATGTGCGTTTGATTTCTCTCTGCCTCTGAAAATCTAACAATGGTCACAAAGAGAGAAAAACTTAAAGTCATCACCACAATAGTTCACTTTCCCGAAAGATAAAATCCTATGTTTTGCGTGACACATAGCCAGGAAAGTTGTTGTTTTTCTCTCGATACATACCATTCTCGTTTAGTTCAAGAACTATCGTGAGTTCCTCTCTCTTCGCGTAAGTTTTGTGTTTACATTTGAAAGCGCCTTAAGAACTACGTTATTGATTGATTGTAGAAGAATATTCGTTTGAAACAAACCTTTTGCACATTTGATATTGTGCAGCAAAGAATGCCACTGATGTAATACTTGAGCTAAATGATCCAAACCACCATGATGAAAATGTAGTATTTTGTACTGAGATTCGCGCGAGGCAACAACAACTTGTCCACATGTGAAGTTATTATCACTGAAAAATAGACGAAGGGATCTGAAAAAAAAGAAACATCAAAAATGACTAAGTGAAAAAAATATCAGTAAGTTGGAGAGCATGATTGTTCCATAGTTATCGATTATGTTTTCCAAAGATGACTGGAGAAAAATAACTGTAACAGCGTCATGGCTATCATTGGCACATTTGACAAATGAGAATGAATAAATGTCTAGTATTTTCCTCAATAATATTGAATTCATTTTCCTATTTGCAATCCAATCGCAAATAAATTAGTATCCTCAGGTTAGTCAAGAAAACCCTTTTTTCGGAAGGTGCTTGTCAAACAATGATTGCTTTTCGAAAAATCATAGTCAGACACGAGAATGTAATTTTGACTTGTCTTCATCATATCTGTCATACTAGTCACTAAAACTTTGAGATCATAATTTTTTTACATCACCTGAGGACCTTAGATACATTTACGTCCGATCATGGCAACCTAGATGAAAAATCAAAAGTGACTAGAGAGATGAAGTATGGGCGTGAAACTCCTGAAAATGTAATTTTCTAAACCAAATTTCCTCAGAAATTCCAGAATATCATAATACACAGGAAATTTAATTCAAAATTCAGAACCGAAGCCATTTCCGGTGAAACCGGAAGTAACCGGAAAGTAAAAAATATGCGAAATTGTTCCTCTTCACATACCATATATCCATAATGAATTTCATTTTGATACACCGGATATTCTAGAAGTTATGGCTTGTCTAATAGATGCCTCGACACCATTTACGTTTCTATAACTTTGTGGAGACCCCTGTAGAAAGCCAACAAAGAAATAAAAGGGCTCCACCATACGAAAGATAATCCCTATTATGTTTGTGTCGAACATCGTGCGAACCTGGGCGAATCTGTGCTGATGAATGCATCTCATTGTTATCGATATCATGACAAGAAGTCTAAAAAATCTATTCGAATTGGTTTTCAAGATCATTATAGGTTATCCTTGTAATATTGACCAATTGCCCATACCTCACAAAAACATGCTCAAAGAGCAAATAGAAATTTCCAAGCATCGCACTGTGATGATCGAGAGACAGACAGAAAGGCTTCAGTAGTGTGTTTATGACAGTTCTGGGTCTCTTTCAAGGTCATTAAAGCACGTCCTTGAGTGAATAACTATGCATGATGTGTGAGTTTGGGCACGCTTAAATTTTGAGTCGATTGGTCATTAGGCAAATTGTTCTCACTCATTTGAAACAACACGACACAGACATCCCAGTGTTACCATATCTGACTCAGAAGTTTACAAAAGCAGTATGATCAGACTAGTCCTGAGTCTCTCTCTAGGCCATCTCAGATTTTTTTTGTGATATTGACCAATTAGTCAAGGATTGAGATTGGGATTTCCAGAAAATCAACGCTGATGAATGCATCAGAAATCGATTGATATAATGACGAGAAGTCCTCGTGAGTATTATGTTTTGACCGGATCTTAGTCTCTCACAAGGTTGTCATGAACGGTCCAGGTGGTATTGATGGATTGATAGTACTAGAGTCACTGGATGGTATTAGTTTGATAAGAGTTCGGACACAGCTGAACTTTTGTCCATTTCTATTTATTATAATACAATGGTTTAAGTGAATAAAAGAATAAGACATATATTCTGCTCTTTGTCTTTCCAATTTCCCTAGTAGCGCCTGATTGTCAGATAAGATTTTAGAGGTTATATTTTCTGTCAAATAAATCATAGCCATAGATGGACAATGGATATAGGGTACACACACTCACTTCAATTCATAGTGATACACTTCTAGCAGAGCAAGATTTATATAAATGACTATTCCACTCTTGATCTCGAGAACCAATCAGAATCGACTATTTTCACGGTTTCTCCTGTATTCTAGCGATATTTATTGTTTATTAAATTTTATCGGACTTGCTCTACCAATACAGAAGCCGAATTGACCCACACGTGACCAACAAACCTCGTTTATCAGCGATACAATTTTGACATCGTGTCTAGTCAAGTTTGATTTGTATTCAAATCTGACACAAGAGACAATAACCCAAGTACCAACTTCATTTTATTTACTTTTGATTCGCGTTAGTGAGACATTTTGTACGAAAGGCGAGACAATTTCATTCTGGCTGGACGTTTCATTCATGTGTAATTTAATAAGTTTATATAATATTTGTTGACGGTCTGACAGAGCTCTATACTGTGACAATACTAGAATTCAAATTCCTTTTTAAAGTAATCTTCTTCAGTCACTCAAGTTATTGTGACTAATATAATCCAGGTGATGTGGCTCAACTGATAGGGTTGCGCGGTGATACGAAGGTCGGTGGTTCAAGCCCGCCGGCGGCAATAATTTTTTTTTTAAATTATTACATGTCACATAAATTCAATTTATTTTGTTCGAATTGGATAGCAAATGTATACACTCTTTTGAGGGCAACCATCTCCAAGATAATAAACAAAATACTGTTCATCAAAATTGTACATTCCACTCTGTGAATAACTATAAGTAGGTAGTTAATTTTCAAAAAATGTAATTCTGTTTTTCATCACTATCATTATGTTCTTCTTCGCAGTTTGAGTTGGAATATACTTAAATTATGTTTCCTATTTCTTATATATATTGTCTCATTCAATCATGGAATAGTCATACGAATACAACTCGTGATACTATTTTTCCTGGAGATATTCGTCGATTGACATACTCCAGCTTGCTGCTCTAATTCCGCTCATGACATTGATCCAAAACTACTCGCCTACGGCTCGTAGTTTTGATAACAATGTCATTCACGAAATTACTAGGCAACAAGCTGTCGTAACAATCACCGAATATTTCCGGCAAAATATTATCACTTGTGGTATTATATATGAAAAAAAAAATGCATGTAACAACATTTTAATATCAGAGAATATATTCATATGGATAAACTTATAGCTATGATTCCTTATTGTATGTGGAACTGTACTCTAGTGAAGTATTCCTGAGTAAATTTTAAGAAATAAAGTCTATATAAGCTTGTGCCTGGAAATGCTTTATTTCGGAGAAACAGGGTGTTGAAATATAGAGAACAAATCATTTTTCGATAAAGATTTCATGGGAGAAAAGTAATTTATTGTGACGACACTTACCAAATACTTGGTTTTGTTAGGTTCTCAGCAACTTCACTTAGCGCCCTAGGAGCTAAGTAACATGGATCGATATAGAAAATATCTCCAAAACGATAACCTCCAGCGTAATTAAGGCCCTTATAATAATTCCCTTGATACATAAATATCTATTCACTTTTCACTGTTGAATTTTCGCGGTCAGCACCAAAACGCCATTCAATAATATATCACGTTGTAGTTTACTTGCTTTTCTTAGTTTTGTTTTCAAATTTTCAATTTCATTATGTAATTTTACGATCATTGCCTCTTTCCATGATTATTTTGTTTTGTATTTTGTTTGATGATGATAATGGAATTTTGTTCTTGAAATCGTCTGCTCTGTAAATTGATGAAACAGCAGATTTTGAAATCTTCTGTTTGAAAATGGGCCTAAAAAATAGATTCATCCTATTATAAGAAGTGAGTTTCAATGAGTACCTCACAAATTCCGCTCGTCTTCAAATTGATTTTCCACCCAGGTCTTTTCATATCTTCCTTTCATAAGCGAGTGCTTGATATTTGATTTGGGAAATCGAATGATTTGTTTCAAAATTGGCACAATTTATTATACAGCAAGTGATTTCCATAGCTGCTTTTATCCCGAAAGTATAATAATTATGAAATTTTATTTCAATTCTGACGTTTATATAATGAATTGTCAAATTCAAAAAATTTTCAATGAGAAAGCGCCGGACGACTATGGTGCTCTTGTCACAATGCAAGGTGTGTAACTTTATAAATCTAAACATTCAAAAACCCTAACTGTTGTCATTTCTGTGTCCGAACTCTTATCAAACTAATATCCATGCAGTGACTCTAGATAGTACGAGATCCGACTGCAATATTACTACGTTAATCGAGTATTCATAAGTAATACCTCGATGCTCTGAATATTCGAGATAATTATGTCACTTCATTTTCACGAAATTGGGCCCCACCACATCAGAACGATGAAAAACAGAATTATGAAAAAATTTTCAGTATTTTGCTAGACTTTTTCACATTCACGAAGCATAAAAATCGTTCATTATGAAGGAGCAATTCATTCTGACAACCACAGCTATGATTATCATGTGTCAAACTGACAGACTTTGCTTTGCTATCCGTGATTTTATAGCTGATAACACCAATCAGAATTGAAAGACAACTAGTGTTTTCGCGATAAAACACAAGTTGTTTTTGGTTTGTGATTGATTAGATCATGTGATGAATGAAATTTTCACCAGGTTCCTCATCGAAATGTAGCCGCAAGTAAATTTTTTATCACTTGGAGCGCACGAAAGGAAATCCCTATAGGGAGGATAGGGACAGGAGGTAGGTATTGGAATTTTTTTTGAACTTCTGGAGATTATATGTTGTTGGGAATTCTTCCTCAGGCAATGAATTCCAGAGCCTAGTCGTTCTATGGATGAAGGAGTTTTGGTAAAGTTCTGTTCGACGATAATGATATTAATTGATCATCAGACGATCACGCTGTTTCGGAGTGCATTGTTTCTATCGTTCTTGATATGTAAACATATTTGATAAAATGAAGAAGTGCCTTCTAGTGCGATGAAGGATATAATGTGCTTGATTTCAATGAGGCATCATTCAAAAGGTGATCGTTGAAGTTATTGTTTCGTCGCATAAAAAATATATTGACAGTGGATTCTTCGGACGTTTTCAGATATAATGTAAATTGTCTGAAAATAATCACCTGAATAATTTGATCAACTTTACTTTTACATGAGTATCCTAGGTTTTATTCACAACGGTTTGCGTCATATTCTATGGTGAGAACAGCAGCTTCCAACGCATGTGCAATTACTTACGAGCGATATTGCGCACCTATTTTTTTTTCAGTTCAATCTATCTTCAACAGCTGGCGAGCCTATTTTTCAGTCATATTTGCATTTGCAGAGTTATTCCAATAAAAATGATCAATGAACGCAATGAACGTATAAATAAAACGATGCTTGTTCACACCTGATGATTGTGAAAAAGTTGCGGCCAAGTGCGCAAGAGTAACCATAACTTTTCGAGTTCTGCACACGAATATCTGTAAGGGAAAATATATCTTGTCTGGAGAACGAATGGATGAATTTTTTTTTAGAAATCAAGTAGCATCATTTGATTCAAAAAAACTCGCGATCACATTTCGAATAATGACCCGATGAAAAGATATTCTCCTATTCATGAATATATGTGAATATTAGATTTCCATTGAATACTTGATGAACTTGGTGATCTTTCAGTCTAATCTCAGACTATGACCAAGACGCGAAAAGAAATGTTTTGAGAAGCAACCAGAAATCCATTCAAATACTGTCTGGAGGTTTCTCGAGGCAGTGGAACTTTGGGGTCTTGTCTCTCCTCGTTTATACAAAAAAATGAATTGGCTTCTGATGGTTGATGATTTGATATTGTGCCATGGACCGTTAGACGTTTTGAGGTGATCGTGACTTTTTGCTCGCTAACATCTCTTTTCATTCAAAATGGCGATCAGAAAGTATTTTCGTGAATTCGACATTTTTTCGAATGATACATACATTTCTCTTCTCTGAAAATTTTAGAACACAATAACCAACGATCGATTGAATTTATCTATCAGGAATTCTTATAGTGAATATTTCAAAAGCATGCAGTGACATTTTGGAGTTATACACCTGATTTATTTAACCACACATATATTGGAATGATACTCATATTTTCATTTGTAGTAATGAGGAGAGAAGATCCCAAACAAATTGAAATAATGATAAGAACTTCAAAGTAGTATGTTTTGACTGATTCTGTGTCTCTTTTGGGGTCATCATAGGTTGTCTTTGGAACAATGATGAGAGTTTGGGCATGATAAGACCTTGAGTCAACTTGTTGAACAAAACAATAATTATTCTTTCTCGTTCGAATGAATTATACAAAGCTATTCTGGTGTTACCTCATCTGACTCAGGTCTACGCTGAACCTTCGGCATTTATGTGTCTGTCTAGAATTCAGGATAGGTGAACTTGATATGCTGTCTTGAAAGGGAAAACTGTGCTGTTGCATTAGGAACTCGGGTGTAGTCACCCAATTGAGAGGACTGTCTGACGAGGATATTGATCTGGACCTAAAATACAAAAATTATACGAGTAGATGATATGATATTCCATATAAACAGTGACGAGTGTCCATAGCGCATGATCTCATTATGGCAGATGTTTGGTCTTAGTAATAGAATATATATAAATGAGATAATATATTATTAATTTTTATATATTTTTTCTTTTCAATATGTTTTTTGTCGTAGCTTGATATATTGAGAATAATTCATTCAAATATACTTTATCAAATCAATTTTCAGTTCTTATATTTGCTTCTAATTTTGTGCGTCTAGTGTAATTCACTTCGCGACTATATGCTCTGTCAAAATATCAGCTTGATGTGGTACCTATCGAGAAGAGTCAAGAATGATAGTGCGCTCTCCTTTTTCCATTTACTCACTCATGTGCTATCAGTGATCAGAACACGTTGATAGATTGCACTGCTCTTTCGATCGCATTTTGCCGGCAATAAAGTGATACCTCTGACAAGATAAAACTACCACTGCGAGCTATTCGAACCAGCATCCCTCCTCCAAGAGAAAAAAAGGTGGTTGCAACCAAGCAGTAAATGGAAAGGACTCTGGAAGGAGTATTAGCCAGGTAGGCCCATTTTGCTGTGTTTGACGGAGCCATTTTCCCGTTTTTTCGTCCGTGTGCAAACATTTTTGGTCAACTTCGAGTCGGATTACGCAATCAAAGTTAAACTTTATTAAATACTGTCTGTAGGTTAATCGAGGAGGTGGTACATTCATTTTACTTGGTTCTTTGGGATTTTCTCTCCTCGTTTCTATAAAATAAAAGTATTCGTATTATTTCAATATATTTGTAGAGGGACAAATCAGATGATTTGCCCCAAAATGTCACTGCGTTTAACAAATTTTTCTATCAGGGAGTCTAAGAGAAAAATAATTTGCATTTACATGTTGAGAACGGGAGCAGAATCGGTCCCGAAACGTCCAAAGATAAGTACAAATTCGATATTTTTTCAATATATCTATATTTCTTTCCTTCAAAAATTTTTTCAAACAAATTGTCACTGACAAGCTACTGGATTTTTCTTTCAGACTCCCTGATAGAAAAATTTGTTAAACGCAGTGACATTTTGGGGCAAATCATCTGATTTGTCCCTCTACAAATATATTGAAATAATACGAATACTTTTATTTTATAGAAACGAGGAGAGAAAATTCCAAAGAACCAAGTAAAATTAAACTTTATTCTTAGTATATCTCATTCTCTCATATTCTCTTTACAATCATTAGAAATAAAAATATATTATTTTTAATTCTATCGTATTGCCGGTTAAAAATTATTCTCCAAGTGTTTTATAAAATGTTTTAAGAAAAGAAAACTCCTCAAAGATACCTATAAGTACACAATTAAATCTCAAAATTGATCGATCAATTGATTTAATTAAATAAATATATTTCTTTAGTTTCATTCATTCATTCTAGTGGTGCGTAAAAACTTGTCTTTGGAACAGTGTTTTTGTGTTCCAAGCGAAAATCCCCAATGAGTTTTTGTTACCTGCCATCCTAAAAGTGAACTTTGGCCCATATAATTGGAATTTTGATAAACTGCTATACACAATTCAGGAATGGTCGAACACATCATTAGTTCTCAATTTTTTTTTCTTGAACAATTATAAAAAATACTTCTTTTACGCTGTCTGCTGAACAGAGAACCAATCTTTTCAATAATATGGCGGCAAAGCAACTCAAACAATATCGCGCTCAGCGGCAAATTTCAGCTGATAGAATCTTGGAAATCCATGAACTTGCACTACTAGCTGTCACTGATGCCTCTATGAGAACTGCTCTTCAAATCATAACTGATGAACTCTCTGACATTTATGCGGAGTTCAACTCTAGTCATGTTTCTGTCATACAAATTATATCTGTTCTAGAAGACGCTGACTTGGAAGCTGAAAAAGTCTTTCGCATGGAGGTAGATAGACTCTACTATAGTATAAAGAAGATCAATTTCGAATTACGTGAACCTCAAGTAAATATCCCAGTTCCAAAATATTCCCAAGTAAAATTGCCAAAATTTAATGTTCCTACTTTTGATGGTACTCTCAAATCATGGCCTACATTCATTGATCTTTTTGACTCTCTCATCCACAATAATGATTCTTTGTCTGACATTGAGAAATTTCAGTATCTTTTATCCGTTGTCAGTGGAGATCCGTTGGGTTTAATCAAAAATCTCCCACTTACTGCTGATAATTACGCCATTGCATATACAAATTTGAAAACTCGATTCCAAAATGAAAGACTTTTATCGTCATATTATTGGGAAGAAATAAATAACTCTCCAAAACTCACAAGTGAATCAGTACGAAATCTTCGGAATTTATTAGACACATTCTCAGATAATCTTATTAAAGCTCTCGAAAATTTGAATTTTCCAGTCGAAAGTTGGGATTTCGTACTATTTCATTTGATGAGCAAAAAATTGGATGCTGATACTCTGCGTCGTTTTGAACTCGAACACGCCTCTGTAGCCATTCCGACTTATAAGAAGCTCTATGAATTTTTAGAGAAACAATGTATTGCTCTTGCTTCTATGGGTGTCGCTAAAGCTCCACAGAAGTGCAATACTAATTCAAACTCAAACTATAGAGGCTCGAAGCCTTTGAGCCGATATAATTCTTCCCCATCGACTGCTACTCTTTTAACTGAAACTAATTCTCCGAATAACAAATGTTCTCTTTGTAAACAGCCTCATACAATATATAGATGTTCCATTTTTGCCTCAAAATCTCCCCAAGAGAGATACGAAACTGTAAAACAAAATAATTGGTGTACAAAGTGCTTGGGTAACCGGCATTCAGCAATAAATTGTACCTCTCGTTCAGTGTGCAGGGTGTGCAGCCGCTCATCTAACCATACTCTCCTTCATTTTGATAATAAGGTTGCCTCAACGCAGGCTACTCCCATTTCTGATCATATGAGGTCAGTAACCTCTTCTCAGACTGCATCTTCGGAACCCACAATATCTCAGGTCAACTCCATGACCAATGTGGTCTCTTCTAATTCTACGGTCCTTCTGTCTACTGCTCAAGTTAAAATCCTTGACTCACGTAATAACTATCAAAAGGCTCGGGTTTTATTAGACTCTGCCAGTCAAGCCAGCTTCATAACTGAAAAATGTGCTTACCGTTTGGGATTGCCAAAAGAAAGATCCTCACTGGCAATCAATGGTCTTGGTCACATGTCCTCGATATCCTCGGTCAGCCTCACATGTACTTTGAAACCCCTTATGACTCCGTCTCCTCTGTTAACTGCTGAAGTTGCGGTTTTACCAAAGATTTGTTCCAATATGCCGGCCTTTAGCTTTTCACTTTCTCAGTGGCCACATTTGGCAAATCTCAAGTTGGCTGACTCCCACTGTAATGTATCTGGTCCCATTGATATGCTCCTCGGAGCCGATTTATTTTCTATCATCATGAAAGAGGGTAAATTGGAGGGGGGCAATGGGGGGGCCACGGCTCTGAATACCATATTTGGATGGATTCTTATAGGCAGAGTGAATACCTCATCTAATTCCTCTGTTCACTCATTTTTCACGTCATGTGTACCCCCTCTGGAAAAAACACTCAAACTCTTCTGGGAATTGGAAGAAATTCCTCAGGCTCTAATCTCCTCACCAGAAGAGGTGAAATGCGAAGAACATTTCAAGCGACATCACTCTCGTAGTCCTGGTGGAAGGTATATTGTATCTCTCCCTTTTAAAGAATCTGAACCCTATTTTTCAGATACACGATCTCAAGCTCTGCGTCGATTTTACTCGTTAGAACGCAGATTATGCCAAAACCCATCTCTCCATAAAGAATATTCCATGTTTATGCAGGAATATTTAGAAAGCAATCACATGGAGGCCGTATCTCCCACGTCCTCCTTTGAGAATACTTTCTATATACCCCATCATTGTGTTTTAAATCCTAATAGCACCACTACGAAGCTGAGAGTAGTTTTCGACGCCTCAGCGAAATCTCCCTTAGGTTCCTCATTGAATGATACTCTATTGGTGGAAAAGAAATTACAACAAAATATTATTGTTCTTCTTCTGAATTTTCGGTTGCATTCGTATGTCTTCACGGCTGATATAAAGCAGATGTATCGCCAAATTCTAATCGATGAAAAGCATCGTGACTATCAGCGTATTTTGTGGAGATTTTCTCTTGGTGACATCGTTCAAGATTACCGATTGAACACGGTAAGCTTTGGTGTCAGTTCAGCCCCCTTTCTTGCCATTCGGACTCTGCATCAGTTAGCTCAAGATGAACAAGAAAACTTTCCTTTAGCTTCGGCAATATTAACCTCCGATACATATGTTGACGATGTCATTACTGGTGCTAAAGATCTTCAAACTGCTAAAGTTCTTCAAACTCAATTGATTGCTCTGCTTGAAAAGGGCGGTTTTCAGCTTCGGAAGTGGTCAAGTAATAATTCTGATCTCTTAACTCCATTTCCCGGTGAAGACTGCCAACAAAACCCGCTAAATTTTGATTCTGATGACTCTGTCATAAAAATTTTAGGGCTCAGGTGGTATCCTTCACAAGATCAATTTTTGTACCATGTCTCACCACGGGACTGTTCCTGTACGGAAAGATCGATTCTCTCAGAAATTGCACGGATGTTTGATCCATTAGGATTTCTCACACCACTTATATTCTTCGCCAAGCATCTCTTACAACTCCTCTGGACTCTAGGGCTAGACTGGGATGCAACTCCTCCCTCAAACGTAACGGAAAAATGGAAACAATATAAGGCTGAACTTCCTTGTCTCTCAGAAATCAAAATTTGCCGACAAATTTATTTTGATTCTCCTTCTCTTTGTGAGGTTCATGGGTTTTCTGATAGCTCTGAGAAAGGATTTGCAGCAGCAGTTTATCTTAGAGTTAAAGGGGACAACGATGATTTTGCAATTCAGTTACTAAGTGCAAGGTCAAAGGTTGCAGCTCTCAAGACTGTTTCCGTTCCCAGGCTGGAACTTTGCGCTGCTGTTCTCTTATCTAATCTCATGGATCTTGTTATTGGAACCTATGCTAGTAAAATAAAGTTTTCGCGAATATTCGCATGGAGAGACTCAATGGTTGCTCTATATTGGATCCGATCGTCACCTCACCGATGGAAATCATTTGTGAGCAATCGCGTTAGCCACATACAAGATAAAACATCACCTAATATATGGTATCACGTGCCGAGTACAGAAAATCCTGCCGACTGCGCCTCTCGAGGTCTCCTACCGATTGATTTAGTTCAACATTCCCAATGGTTTGTAGGTCCCCTTTTCTTGAGCAAACCTCAAGAACAATGGTCAATTTATCTCAATATGGTTCCTCCCTCCACCACGTTAGAAGAAAAAGCAATAAGTCTCAGTACCTTCCTCACCTTAGATTCTTTGGATATTCTTTTAGAAAAATACTCTTCTCTAAACAAAATAAAACGAATAATTGCATACTGCTGCCGGTTTATTCACAATATAAAACACCCCAACACGAAAAATAGTGACAAATTCACGCAAGAGGAATTACATCAAGGGTTGCTAGTACTTGTGAAGCGGGTTCAATACACTTCTTTCACTGAAGAAATCTTGAATATTCACAATCACGTTCCCTTATCAAAGCCCATTCGAAAATTGAACCCTTTTCTTGGAGACGATGGTCTCCTAAGAGTAGGAGGTCGACTCCAACACTCGGGTTTATCATACGAGCGCAAGCACCCTGCTCTCCTCCCTCGAAAACATCGTCTCACTGACCTCATTATTGAGAGTGTTCATCGAAAAAATTTCCACCCTGGACTTCAAACACTCCAGCATTTAATATCCCAAAATTTCTGGATACTGTCACCTAAACGAGCCATAAGGCATGTTTTGTCAAATTGTTTGAAATGTTTCAAGGTCAAACCCATCCCTCTCGAACCGTTTATGGGAAACTTGCCCGCTCTACGAGTAAGTCAGCTTAAGCCTTTTCAATGTGTCGGTGTGGACTTTGGTGGCCCTTTCAATATAACCTTAGGTAAGGGAAGGGGAATCAGATCTCAAAAGGCATATATTTGCCTATTCATCTGCTTTGCTACCAAGGCAATCCATTTGGAATTAGCGTCAGATCTCTCGACTGACCCCTTTCTCGCTGCTTTGCGCCGATTTATAGGCCGCCGCGGGCGCTGCTCCCGAATAACCTCTGATTGTGGAACTAACTTTGTGGGTGCTCACCGAGTTCTGTCTGAGCATATGCAAACCGCTGCCCAACAGGAAAACTTGTCTTTTCACTTTAATGCTCCAGCATCGCCCCATTTCAACGGTTTAAGTGAAGCTGGTATAAAGTCAGTTAAATCGCACATATACAGGGTGGTTGGTACCCAAATTTTGTCGTATGAAGAGTTCTATACTCTATTAGTGCAAATCGAAGCTGTCCTTAACTCTCGTCCATTATGCCCCCTGAGTTCAGATCCCAATGACTTATCAGTATTGACACCTGGTCACTTTCTGACGCTTGAGCCTCTAACTTCAGTGCCTGACCCTGATCTTTCACATCTCAAAATGAATCATTTAAATCGCTGGCAATTGATACAGAGGCTTCATCAAGATATTTGGAAGCGGTGGCGGGATGAGTATCTGCACACTCTCCAGCAGAGACAAAAGTGGTTGAAAAAGGATAGGTCCGTACAAGTTGGTGAGCTTGTGCTCATAAAAAATGAAGCCACGCCTCCATTACATTGGCGTTTAGGCAGGGTAACAAAAACTCATCCGGGACCTGATGGAATTGTTCGAGTCGCGACCGTTCGTACACCACAAGGGATCTTCCAGAGACCCTTAGTGAAATTGTGCCCTTTACCATGTAATTATAACAAATCTTGTTAAAATACAAGGTATTTTGGGGTGGGGTATGTTTAGTCTTAGTAATAGAATATATATAAATGAGATAATATATTATTAATTTTTATATATTTATTCTTTTCAATATGTTTTTTGTCGTAGCTTGATATATTGAGAATAATTCATTCAAATATACTTTATCAAATCAATTTTCAGTTCTTATATTTGCTTCTAGTTTTGTGCGTCTAGTGTAATTCACTTCGCGACTATATGCTCTGTCAAAATATCAGCTTGATGTGGTACCTATCGAGAAGAGTCAAGAATGATAGTGCGCTCTCCTATTTTCATTTACTCACTCATGTGCTATCAGTGATCAGAACACGTTGATAGATTGCACTGCTCTTTCGATCGCATTTTGCCGGCAATAAAGTGATACCTCTGACAAAATAAAACTACCACTGCGAGCCATTTGAACCAGCATCCCTCCTCCAAGAGAAAAAAAGGTGGTTGCAACCAAGCAGTAAATGGAAAGGACTCTGGAAGGAGTATTAGCCAGGTAGGCCCATTTTGCTGTGTTTGACCGAGCCATTTTCCCGTTTTTTCGTCCGTGTGCAAACAGCAGATAAATTCATTGAATCTTGATTGAGATAACTCCGATTCTCCATGTTTCCTCATGATCGATTATAATCTGACAACAATAAGTTTATCAAATTCAAGCCTATCAATGAATTCAACTCAATATCGAGAAAAAATCATCACAACTTGAGAATTATCAGTGAAACAGAAAATTGCAAAAATAAATTACTTTCCATTAATTCAGAGAGGGAAATCAACATTCCATTTGGAAATAATTGTTTATGGGTACGTGAACTTCCCCAAAAGTTTTGCGAAATTTGAAAGTTTCCTGATCTTTCTTCTTTGATCATGAATATATCAAAACAAGGTCAAATATCTTTCTTACTGGTTCTCAAAACTGACTTCGATATATCAATTTCCCAAAAAGGAATGTGCGAGTTGATAAGAAATAAAAAAAGTCTGCATATTCTGAGAACAGCTTGAAGACTGAAGAAGAACATTTTATTATAGCATATAAGCACGCAGAAAAATCCAGCAGAGGAATTCACAACAGTATCGCAATTAGGGATTCCTGGTACTTTTGAATCGTCTCTTGATCTATGTGATACAATGATTATTATTATACATTGTCATTCATAAAGTCGGCATCATATGGGAAAAACTTTTAATAATGACTCATTTTGGAATTTGAGTTGAACGTTAAGTTTTGCTTCCGAAAAGATGAAAAATGGCCTACTCAATCGGGGTCACGTGACTAGCTACATGTCAAAAATAACATTTTTTCAAATTAATCGCTGAAAGTAGGCTTATTTGTTCGAATATCGAAAAAGTTTACTTGAAAAAGTTGTTTCTAATTCAATTTTACACATGCTTCTCGAATTTGATCTCTCTATTGCATTTTTTTGATTTTGTTTTTTTTTTTAATTTTTCGAAATTTCTGTAATATTTGAAGAATTGTTAATCCCACGAAACTACTTCATACCAGTAGCTTCTTCATGCTACTTACTTTCAATTAATCATTATCACTGATTAAGGACAGAAATATGATTTTCTTCAGAAAATGATAATACCCGCTTCCAAATTCTGTTATGTTTGATGCAAAGTTGATACATCGTCAAGCTTTTAGAAACGAAATTCATTCAAACTCATCTTTTTTAGTACTGGAAAAATAAATTTGAATGAATAACGTGTCTAAATGCTTTACTCAATCATAACAGAATTTCGATGTTATGTTTGCATCAAACATAACAAAATTTTGAAGCGGAGATTATCATTTTCTGAAGAAAATCATATTTTTGTCGATAATTAGTGATAATTAGAAATTGAAAGTTAGTAGCATGATGAAACTACTGATATGAAGTAGGTTTATCGAATTCACAATTTTTTAATATGTATTACAGAAATTTCGAAAATTTTTAAAAAATATCGAAATCTAAATGTAATAGAAAGGTAAAATTCGCGTCACATATGTAAAATTGTAATAGAAACAACTTTTTCGAGTAAACTTTTTCGATATTCGAACAAATAAGCCAACTTTCAGCGATTAATTTGAAAAATGCCACTTTTGACATGTAGCGAAAGTCACGTGACCCCGATTGAGTAGGCCATTTTCCGTCCAACTCAAATTCCAAAATGAGTCATTAATAAAAGTTTTTCCCATTTATGATCATGATGATGATATTTCAGACATCGGGGAATGAAAATAACCAAAATAACCGTTATACTCAACTGAACTAATGAGTTGAGTCTGAAAGTTTAAAATTCACTGCGATTCTATATCAATTTTAACTAGCTATATTTCGTTGAATATCATTGCCAATTCATTTGTTATTCACCATATTCACTGGGTAAAATTATTGTTGAGTTTATTACTGCATCCCTAGTATTATCATACTGAGGAAATTATTTGAGCTATTAAAGTTTTTGCTGAGGCATTTCTTGCTATCATTACATGAAATCCTATCACCGTTACTCATCAACGAATAGAAGCATCACATTGAAATTCTATGATAACAATAACAATCATCAACTAAGGAAAAAGCCAAATACTCAAAGTGGAATGCAATTGTCACAAAGAGAGAGAAAATCAAAGTCATTACCACATGCTAGTTCATAAAATGAACGATAATGGTAGATAACGAGAGAAAAACAACTACTTTCCTGGCTTTATACCACACAGAACATTGCATTACATCCTCCCGAAATCTATGCGATAGTAATCTCTTTGTAATAACAATCATGCTGAAAATTAATTTTCTGCCACAGGAAGTATACTGCTGTCGCTATCAGGCAGCCACTCTGGGGTAGCTCTATTTTTTTTTCATTATTGTGATACAACTGTCAGCCTGCCATGAAAATAATATGTGACAAACCTACTTGGAGTCATTCAGCGCCTACTTATCGTCATTGTTTTGTTTTGGGCTGTTGATGCAAACCGAACAACAATCTCGACGTCACGACAGCTACGAATACTTCCTCTCTTTTAGCTGATTCATAATTTGAAATCTGTATCTGAATTCAAATATAGAATGAAACATTTTTGAACAAATAAAAAAAATCTTCAGTGTCTCTATTATTCCTGTGAGTGCTTCAGTTATTACTAGGATTGAAGAAATGATGAAGGTGAGCTTATTCAAGGAATTTTCACTGAAATGTTAGTATTTTACATACATTGTTCTAGAGCTTCTCCATAAAATGTGGTCTGAAAATATTTTTGAATGATTTTACGATTTACATTTTCCTGTACACAACTGATGTAATAACTTACCTAGTGTTTGAAATACATTGCATTCAGAAGTTTTCAGAAAACATATTTGTTCCATCAATAACTCCAAAACCTTTTGTTTCTCCTGAGGGTGAATCAATTGATCAAGGAGTAACTCCAGTTGTCAAAGTAGCCGAATACAGAAACTTTCATGTTCTCCTTCTAGACAGTAACAATTCAGGTAGAGAAGCAAAAATCATTATCTTCGTGTCATTACTTTATGTTCTGCTTTTTTTCTTGTTTTCTGCATGATCAAAAAAGGTGTTGTAAGCCGCATTTCGTTCATTTGAGGAAGAACCCAAGTGACGTAAGTGACCAAATTATATCCTGCAATGGAAACAGTATTGGCACAAAGTAGCGTATCACATTTGTTATATTGAGTTTTGAATGAGCTGAAAACATTTGGAGTTGTAAGCTCTAGTGCGTAGGTATGTACCTACTCATCTGAAGGTACCTACCTGCAAGGTACAAATTGAAATCATTGCCCCAATTATTATCACAAGCATTCTACATACCCATATAGCACAGGACGTCCCCGGGACGTCCCGTTGAAGTCCATTTCAGGTCTGAACGTCCGGGACCTTTTGAGGACGTTTTGAGAACGTCCATCATGGTACGTTCCCAAAACGTACATAAATGGACGTCCCAGAAAAGTCCATTTCAGGTCTGAACAAAACATTCATAATTATTTCGATGAATCCGATTTCATGAATCAATACTCGAAATATGATCTATGTGCGGGATGGAAAATGAAAAATCGCATAAAAAAAGGTAATTTAATTCTGCCCAAATAATTTTTTGTTCAACGCACTGACCTCATTTTTACGGACACTTTGTATAAGCAATAGTTGTTGCGTCAGAGCATAAGAGATAATGCAGGTCAGATCTGGTCACCAACTCCTATTTTCTTCTTTCAGAAGATTCGAATTCAATTCGAATTAACCGCCATTGCTAGAATCGTTCTGATTGGTCTAAAAATGCATCCATACCGAAAGTCATGGATGTCAGAATTCATACGATCTCATGGCCACCACTCATGAAGCAGGTTTACTAGTGTACAGCGTTAACCAGACCTACTGTTTCAACAGTAGATCTACTGTTCTTGCCTGTTCTACTATTCTTTTGTTTCAGGCATGAAACCTACTGTTTTGTTCATCGATCCAAAAGTAGAATTGAAAAATGACAGAATTCCACACAAGCGGTTGTAGAAATAGACAATCCACCAATTGTTCCCAACTTGACAAATTTTGTTCTTTATTATTTATCATTATTATATGTTGCCTCATTCTTCACCAAATAGTAGTGTGCCAATCGAATCCTATCGTTCACCCCGTGGGAAATCGGAGGTAAAAAGCTGTGACATGGCTAGAATTGTTACCTACCATCTCCAGATCATGGATCCACTTGTCGTCAAAAAATCGTCCTGTGCGTTTGGGGGGTAGGGGGTAATTTATAAAAAAATCTGGATTTTTTTTTATTCTTGGAAAATATTCATGAGTTTCAGAACTTCCACCCTGTCGAATCTTGATTTCGTGTGACAAGTAGAACAAATTATAGAAAATTTTGAAATTTACTAATTACATTACGATATATGAGAGAATCATATTTCAAACGCCTATAACTCAAAACTTGTAAATTCTCGTTAAATTGTTTTTCATATACCTCGCATTATCTCAGTAACTACAACGTTTATCAAAAAAATACTTCAAATAATGTGGATGCGCCTATGTTTCAAGATGCGGAATAAGGAAGATATTGAGAAAATCATAATGCAATGCAGGTACCACGGACGAACGCGTTTCGCCGCATTCGTACCCCTATTCTCCCCGCAATACCCGCGGCTATCATGGTTCCATACGCTTTCGTTATACACATCAACATTGAGAGAGGGGCCACACGAGCGTTTATGCAACGCACGTTAAAACGGACGTTATTTTGGAACGCGCGACAAATCTTCCGGCCACACGAGCGTCAGTTTGTTGAGTATACATGTGACAGTCATGGAAGGTCCGCAGGATGTTGCCGCATTTCTGATTTTATACCTAGATCTACGTAAAAAAAAGCAGGCTAGGAAAAAACGTAATTGGTGGGTTCATCCATAAACAGTGAGAGGTTCTTAAGTGGATCATTTTATACTCTCTATCCTCTCAAGCTGTAGTTTTCTTATTCCGGTCCTTGTACTCCTCATCAGAAGTATCCCAAAGCACGGGACGTTTTTGGACTTCATTTATGATCACTTCTATATCCATGTTTGATATAATGAATCAAAAACAAGTCCAAAACATACGATAACAACGTCTACGATAGTCTACGATGTCTACGATAGTCTACGATACGGACAACTCAACCGTTAGCTGTTGCCAGATCACAAAAATACTGCCAGTTTCGTATAATCGTCAGATAGACGCGCGTTAAATTGAATATCGTGTGGCTACGTATATCTGACCATGTGTTGAACAAGAACGCGCGCTGTGTCCACCAACGGGCGTACTAGAGGTGCTGAGCGTTGACAATGAATAACGCGCGACGAGTTGAGCGCGCGTTGGTGGTGTGACCGACGCATATCACGCTGGTGTTATTCTACAACGTCCGCTACAACGCGCGTTACAACGTCCGTCATTTAAACGCTCGTGTGACCCCTCTCTAAGGCGTTGACCATTGCATCTAATGGTGACTTATTGTGAATGAATTATTCGATATTTGGTACTGTGTGTTCTGTTTCAATAATTAAATAAGTATTGAGTAGCTAACGAAATCTATTATTGTAAATTCATCATAAAATATATGTTTCCCTAGATAAAAGATGGCAAGTACTAGCAATTCAGAGACTTGAATTTGAGGATTCCTTTCCAGCAGAGTACAGAATCATCGAGAAAATGTTTCATTTGTGGAAAAGATGGTCAACTCCTTTGTTGTACAGAATTATCGATAAAAACATTTGAAAGTTGTATATGAATATAAGAAAAAACCTCGGAAAAAACTATGCGAGGCAAATCGATATGGAACTTCTGGGAATTGATGATATTTTCAATGAAAATAAAGGTCAATCGATCTTCTGGCACAGGAATATTGAAAACTGGAGACAATAATGTCAGGAATAAAACGCTTTCTATAGTGAAATTGATGTGAAGGTATTTTTGATGTGTCTAAAAGAATTTTCTACCAAAAACGTTCAAATAAGAGTCAAGTTTTGACCTAGTATAGACTACCGACATTGTTTATTGCCATGGAAGTCAAGCATCATAACCAATGCTTTGTATCGAATTGGAAACATTATAGAGGATCACTGAGTGAGAATAAAGTTGTCATACCACACATGACAAAGAATTTGATAATCTGATAAAATTAATAGATGGTGCAGATTTTCTAACAAAAAAAGGGTACACTTTCAACTGTTTATATCAAAAATATGCCGAACTTGGTGGCAAAATTGGTAGGAAAATCTTAATCGAAAATTACTGTCTGTAGGTTAATCGAGAAGGTGAAACATTCATTTTACTTGATTTTTTGGGATTTTCTCTCCTCGTTTACCTTTGGACGTTTCGGCAACGAATCTGCTCCCGTCCCAACATGAAAATGCAACTTCCAAAGAAAAATGTTTTGCATTTTTATGTTGAGAACGGGAGCAGATTCGTTTCCGAAACGTCCAGAGAAACGAGGAGAGAAAATCTCGAAAAATCAAGTAAAATGAATTTATCGAAGAAATCAGAAAGCACTACGACAAGGAAATAGAAATTATCAAATAAATCAAAGCGTTCTAATGAGTCGTAATTTGTGATTCCAAGTGACAAAAACTCATCTGATTCATACACATATAAAGAACAAAGTGAAATTACAGAAGATAACTCCCCTGACTTTGTATGCATCAGATATGACCCATCAGATACACAAACTTTTTTGAGATATTTATCAAGATATGAGAGATATTCCAGATTATAAACAACTCAAAAATATGGATGTCAAGGCTCACAAGGATATGATACCTACCAAAAAAACTTTTTTAAAATTAGTTGCCTTATACACGCGATAAAGTTGATTCAAATGATTCAAAGGTGTTGAGTATCTGATGTCAAGGTATAATACTCGCTAATTCGAAATTCAAAAAACTCACACCGAAACACGTTGGTTTGGGAATAATGATTCATCAAGAGACATGATCGAAAAAAATTATCGTAGCTTTGTGTTCTTGTGGACAGTGTATCGTATTTACGTGTATTTACAACTTCGCAATTCGATAGGTATCAAATAATGTTTTTTTCAAGTTTCCACAAGGATATCTTATTTCCATTTCAATATTATATGCATTATGTTTTGTTTCAATATTTGTCAATTTGTTTATAAATGAGATGGTTGACATTTTACTCTGATATGGATAAGAAATGTACTTTCGGGATAGAATCATTCATAAAATAAATGGAGGGCACTTCCAATCAAACAGCAAGTTAAAATAAATTCCTGTTAACTTGGAAAATAGCGATCAATTCCATTTCTCCCGTGAATTCCAAGATCGTACTATTCTGTAACACTCAGTAATTCATATTTACGGTGATCGTACTAGGACGGCTGCGGGCGTTGCGGGGAGAATCGGGGTATGAAAGCGGCGAGTCGCCGTCCTTCGTACTACCTGCATTGTATTATGATATTCCCAATATCTTCCTTATTTATGCTTCGATTTTCGAAATCGAAGAACCATTCGCATCTTGAAACATAGGCGCATCGACATTATTTCGAGTATTTTTTTGATAAACGTTATAGTTACTGAGATAATGCGAGGTATATGGAAAGCAATTTAACGAAAATTTACAAGTTTCGAGTTATAGCATTTGAAATATAATTTTCTCATATATCGTAATATAATTGGTGAATTTCAAAATTTTCTATAATTTGTTCAACTTGTTACACGAAATCAAGATTCGACAGGGTGGAAGTTATGATACCCATCAATATTTTCCACGAATAAAAAAAAAATCCATATTTTTTTATAAATTACCCCCTACCCCCCAAACGCACAGGACGATTTTTTGACGACAAGTGGATCCATGATCTGGAGATGGTAGGTAACAATTCTAGCCATGTCACAGCTTTTTACCTCCGATTTCCCACCAACTTTTGATCTAAGCGACTTACGGTTCGTTTGGCACTCTACTAAAACGTGAAGAGGATATTTTTTCAAGTGAATTTGCTGAAGTCAATGCAGCGTAATAAGTTAATTCATCCAGCAGTTGGTTTTCTCCATACGAAAACATATTTATCTACAAGGCAGAATCGTCATGTTTCGATATCACATGTAACAAAGAATTAATGATATACTGAAGTTATCAGATTCAGATTGATTAAAGAAAAACTTTTATTCATAATTTGATTTCTGTCGAACATTTCTTTTTCGTTTTTATATGGTGTTCATGTTTTTTATTTTTCATCAATAAAAGCAAATTGTAATTATGATCGAAATCTACTGTTTAGTTTTGATGATCTACTGTTTTCCCCATCCATCTACTTCTCTGGCAAATTTTCATCGGACAACAGTGGTAGTGTAGCCTCACCAATTTTGTTTCTGTGGAATGTGGATGCTTATTTGTGGTATTATGGTGTTATCGTATGCATAAGGTGAAGTTTAAAGAAGAAAACGCTGTGAAATATTAGCAGTTTCTTATTTGTCAACATAGGTATCGAAAATTGTAATATAGGTAGGTAAGTTCATTATTATCGAGTACAATATTGATATCACCGATAGTGGAAGGACCTATATTTCATTGGATTCATATAAAACACATGAATGTAGTTTTCAGGGATAGTTATCACTGTCTCGTGAAAAATTCTGTCTAATATTGATGAATAACTCATAATTTGATCACAACTTCCTCAAGCTCAATGTTACCTACTCACCAAAAAACGTGCTTTCGAAAATTGTGATGAAATTATTTCTAGTTATTCATGCTCTTTGAGCATTATATAGCATTTTCCTGTGTAAAAAATTCGTATATTTCGCGATATATCGTTTGCTTGAAAACACTGAAATTCGATAGGAAAAGTACTACCAATTTTCATGTTTTTTTTTTTAAGGAGCTTTGCAAAAACCTGGCATATCGAAGGATCATAAATCCACTGAAGCCTCTACATAGAGCTGACTGAAGAGATCTGCTGAGAGGATGAGTGCCACATCAAATAAGAATTGAAATCGATAGGTGCAAGTCTGCGAGAAAACCAAAGAAGAAAGTTCTTCAATCAATATTCATTGCCATGTACACTTCTATCAATATATTATATAATATATCATCTGAATCAGTGAATTTTATTTTTGACCAATAATGGCTTCAGACCTGAAACCGACCTGAATCGTACGTCCCTCAGACGTCCTCGAAATGTCGCCAAATGGTCCAGATTTTTCCCCGAAACGGACCTAATTCGTATGTCCTAGGGACTTCCGACTTATTGACATCGTACGTCCCCAAAACGTCCTGAAGACGTCTGCCGTACTTCAATTGGACGTCCCCGGGACATCTGAAATGTCCGAAGCGAACGGCTTCAGGACGTCCTTGGGACGTACTTGTGCTATCTGGGTAGTAAATCAAAAACTTTGAAAGCTTCTCCTGGAGAAGTATGAAATATAAGATACGCCACTACGTGTTTTGAGGGAGGAGTTGAGGCGGAGCAACAGTACGAAAAATTACCTCGCGGAAAAATCGAAGCGTGTCGGTGCGTGGCCCTCATCAGGCGTCTGCACTATCTCGATCCCCGGACTAGAAATATCCACATTCACCCGAATGCCTCTCTCTTCCAAACTCGTCAACTCTCTGTCCCCCTCCAAGAAGGGATTTGTGTTCTTCGATCCCACGCTGACACTATCTAAGCACCCGCTTGACCTGTTCGAGCACCCGCTTGACCTGTTAGAGCACTCGCTGGACCTGTTCGAGCACTCACTTGACCTGTTCGAGCACTCGCTCGACCTATTAGAGCACTCGCTGGACCCGTTGGAGGCGAGGCTCTCGACACTCGATCCCTTGTGCCTCAGAGGGGAGTTAGCCTCTTCGGAGGGCTTCGTTAGTGCCGAGTTGGGGATCCAGGTGAGGAACATGGTGGGTCTGCGGGACTCGTTGTACTGGTCCACGAACACCTTTAATCAAAAGTAAAAAGTTACTGTATGCCTCAGTAGTCTGGGGCCACACAGCTAAATCTCATATCACCAGATTACAAACATTACAAAACAAAGTCGCGAGAATGGTGACAGGATCTCCTTGGTATGTTCGGAATAACCAGATCGCTAGGGATCTGAAACCCTCTTCAATCGTGTCAGTCATTAAAGAACGAAACATCAAGACTTTCGAAAAAGCTGAGGTTCATGAGAATCAGCTTCTTCGAAATGCAGTTGATTATGACCCAGGTGATCAATCAAAGTTCAAAAGACCGAGATTGTCCATAAACTAGAGAAAATTTCGACATTATGACCAAATTTACTATACTCAAGTTTTTGATATTTATTTTTTCCGTTCGATCTCTTTCAAGTCTTTGAATGTATTTCTGAAAGTTATTTGGGGCAGAAGGGCTGTTCGCATCAAACTTCAATACCGTTTTTATTTTGTTCCATAATAGATATCAGGATAAGAGGGACTCTTCCCTGGTCTGAATAAAATAAAAGAAAGATCCAATATATATACGAACACCTTCAATCAAAAGTAAAAAGGTAAGAGAAACCATTAGTCCAATCAAATGGTATTTTCACTTAGAAAAAATCAAAGTAGTCGTTTTCTCTGTGGTTTTGGAGGTGCTGAATTCGAATCTGAATTTTGCAAACAGAATTCCTTGGAGCGTTCCAAGATATTCGCAAAATAACAGAAAAAATTTCGGAGTTCTTTCGGTTTTTTGCCCGTTGCTCGGAAAATTATACGTTATATAGAAAAGATCGCCCCATAGAAAATTGAAGTAGATAACATTTCCTGAATATAATTGTTTTTGTTAATGAATGTAGGACTAACGAGTGCGGAGGTAAAGCCAGTTGAAAATTGACGGTTGAATTTTCCACCTCAACAGGCGTTATCCAGACCTGCTCCAGGGTAGTCAGCCTTTGGCGGACTGGTACATTACATGAAAAAAAGTGCTCCGCGGTTTGGTGTCAGTCTTCCTTAGACCCTTTTTTTTAGTGATATCTCAGTAGTGCTATAGCTCTTGTTTGTTGAGACTCGCTAGCTTACTAATTGTCGAAGAACTCTTTCCTTCCCGTTTACCTGAAGTTGCTCAACAGTAGTAGGATTTTTCACTTCATTCTCATTTTCTGAGCTCTGTGGTGAGGTGGCATTTTCTTGTATCACAGAAAGGTGAAATGTGAGCTCTGCACTCTTTTGCTAGGCGATCAGCTGCCTCATTCCCTCGACGCCTTGGAACCCACATGAGCGAGAATTGATTCTAATACTTATTCATCACAAAATAGGTGATTTTGATAGTTTGAATTGTTCATCAGTTTTATATCAGAATCTTCAAAGAATGATCTATAGCATTTGGAATTATTATTGTATCGCAATTATAACAACTATAGTTCCAGCGTACAGAATCTTATTTTTTTTGTATCCCATCCCACAGAATACGAAAACAAATCAATGACCTATTCATACGCTCCAATAAATATAGGTTCATAATATGATCCAAATCATATAAGTTGAAAGGATGAACATGAGTGTGGCAACTACGACTAGAAGACGTCTCCAAGTCTGAGCGCTCTAACAGCCGTTCATCTTTTTTTATAATGACGAAATTTACATGAGCTCGATAGGAAATTCGATGCCCTCCCAATATGTGCATAATGCTCTGTCTCTTAGTAATAAGTGAAATATTGTTTTGGGCATAAGAGGAGTATTTTTGTCTTGGATAATATCATATATCCGATATAGGAAAATAATTGTTCAGATAGAACAAACAACATTTCAAATTTTTGATGTCGACCTTGGTGTCCCACAAGGGTCGGTTTAAGGGCCCTTGATATTTTCACTTTTCATCAATGATATGTCAAAATTCATTGATGCGGGTTGTTTAGTACTATTTGCCGATGACACATCTATCGCGGAGGCAGCAGACAGTACCGTGAAACTCGAAAATAAAATAAATTCAACTGCCAACAGGTTTGTTACTTGGTGTCATAATAACAGGCTGATGATTAATGCCGAAAAGACAGTACTTATTGAGTTTTATGGAAGAAAGATAGGGACAACACTTGAAGTTTTTGTTAACGATACGCGTATCACTTCTTCTGAATCTACCAAATTTTTAGGAACATTTCTCGATAATAATATCAGCTGAAAAACGCATGTGAACTCAGTCTGTAAAAACCTGAGCTCGAACTTCTATGCAATGTTTCAATTGAAAAATATACTTGACAAAAATGCCCTTCTTGACGTGTACTATGCCCTGATACATTCTATTATATCTTACAACATCATCTTATGGGGAAGTAGCACCCACATTGACAGAGTATTCATAGCTCAAAAGCGTGTTATACGACTTATATTCAATTTAAAACGAACCGATTCATGTAGACCCAAATTCAAGAAGTTCGAAATACTTACAACACCATGTATCTACTGAGTTGTATTTATAAAAAAAATGCAAAGTGAGTTACAAAAAAACTCTTAGTCCCACAGATATCCAACAAGAAGTGGTGACTTGTTCAGAACAAAAAAACACAGAACAACTTTATTCGAAAAATCACCTTCATTTTCTGGTATGGTATAAGGTATTTCAACTGATGTCTGCCTACCGAAAGTAAAACAATAACTTCACTCCACCTTTTCAAAAGAAGAGTCAAGACATTACTAGCCTCTGAGGGTTTTTATTCAACCGATGAATTCCTGAATGAATTATAAATTTTAAAATGTTTTCATTGTTTGTGATCTTGTGTTATATAATGTTCTCACTTTATTCCTTTCTTCAATTTTTTTTTACATATTATCTACAAAAGTGAACGTTTCATATGTGTTATATATTGTATTTTGTATTAATGCCTATATAAATTTTCATGACATATCCTATATCATTGTAAAGTGATCTATTTGGGATGATTAAAATATTGTATTGTATTGTATTGTATTGTATGAATTATCTGCGAAAACCGACGAGAAACGCTATTTTTTGGAAAGTACCCAAATTTGATCAATTTTCAATCTCCGGATCAATCAAGGAATCTGCTTGGATTCTTCTGAAAGGAGATCATAGCATTGTTTCCAATTCAGTTGATATAGATAGAACATGGTAATCAGTACTGAAATCTGAAGATAAAAATGGTAAATTCGAGATTTATTGATGAAAACATCCTGTAACTCGTTTGACTACCAACGTCACCAATTGTCACTGAGACCTGAGAAGTATCAAGACAAATACGAATTTGCCATACAAACAATCCATTTTTCATGTTGAGAACGGGAGCATATTCGTTCCCGAAACGTCCAAAGATAAGTAAACTTTTCATATATTTTCTATATTCCTCTATTTCTCGTCTCCAAACCTTCTTCAGGCTCTATGATAGGAAAATTCCTTAAACGCATCGACATTTTGGGTCAAATAATTTGATTTGTTACACTACACGTGTATTGAAATAGTATTCATATTTTCATTTGATAGAAACGAAGATGAAATCTAAAAGAATGGAATAATGAATGTACTGTACGAATGTACCTGTAGGTACCACCTCCTCTATTGACCTACAGACAGTAGTTAATGAACATGCACTTTATCACCGACAAATATTGCCAGCAGTATGCCATCGATCAAATCAATGAGCCATTGAATCGCCAGCTTTGTCGTGTTTGCTGGGTTGTAACTATAACATCCATACCCTTAATTCTTCCTCACCTTAGTTGTGACTGTCAGATAACCAGGATGGTGCAGCACCTCCGAATCCTGCCTTGCTGCGACAGGTGGATGCACGCAGACGTTGTTCTTGCAGAAGAGGATCTCGTTGTCTGCGTAGCGAAAGCCTTCGGGACCAGCGCCCTCTGGCGGTCCCAGGATGAAGGCGGACGCCCGGTGGATGATGTTCCTCAGAGGCATCGTGGCTACTGAAAAATAAAAAGATGAAGAATCAAAACCTAACAGTTGTTTTATGTTCTGGTTCCCACGAAAAGGGATATCCTGTAATGTTCAGAGAACATCGTGAAAACCAAAAGAAATAAGGTAGGAATTGGTGTTCTCCTCGAATTTCTGAAGGTTATATGCCTTGGAGAACACCTCCTTTGACAATGTGTTCCAGAGCCTCGCTGTTCGTTGGATGAACGAGTCTTTGGAAATAGATGTTCTGCAGGTCTCCAAAGTGAACACGAAGGGGTGCGAAGCCTCAACTCGACGGTTTGATCTCGTCGGGATTGCCAAGGAAGGTACAGTTGTTGATATTTCAGAAGAGCTTCGTGAAAATATCTATAAAATAGAGCCAGATCGCCAACTTCTCTTCGATGTTCCAGAGGAGTGAGTGAGTTTGTGAGAGCGAGGCATCACCCATGAGACGAATTGCCCTTTTTTTGGACAGAACCCAACAGTTTCAGGGTATGTTTGGGTGCTGCACTCCAAATATGGGATTAGTATTATAGGACAGGTCAAATCTGTGCCTTATAGATCATAAGCAGCTGACTGGAAGTGAAATACCCCATGGCCCGAAACAGAAAACCAAGTATTTGGGATGCACCTTTAGCGATTGATCTCTCGTGATTTTCTCAAGAAAGGTTATTGCTGATAGTAATACCAAGCATCGAAATGAATGTCTTCAAGGGTATGGTTACCCCTGACAAGCTTATGTTGGGCACAGTGAGATCGGCTTTTCTACAGAAAAGGCATGCTTGTGTTTTGTTTGCATTGAAATCTGCCAAGTTATTGGATCCCTATTCGAAAATTGTTGCTAAGGCTATATTCATGTTGTCAACAATCATTCCTCGTTCGTTTCTGATTTGCCTGGCAGATAGTAATGGAGCCCTAGAATAGAAGGCGGCATGGAGGGTACTATCATTCGCGGAGCTGTGTACTGGACATGAAGTTGCTTTCAACAAATCGTTGATATGAAGTAGAAATAGTGTTGGTGCTAGAATTGATCCTTGCGTAACACCTGCATTCATGATAAGTCAGATGAAACTCCGTCGACCACTCCATGGAGAGTCTTGTTTGAGAGAAAACTAGCTTGCAGAGAACATAGCTGGGGAGGCAAGCAATAAGCTGAAAGCTTGGCGAGGTTGGTAGTTCGACTAGTTGTTCTAGACCATGAGTGATGACGAAGGCCTCAGTTTGACGACCTGCATCATCTGTTGTGTACTATGAAGTATCTCATGATTATGATTTCAGCTGCTGGATGGTTCTCCAACTCAAAGAGGTTGTTATATTCATCATCATTAGGGGATCGGTGAGATAAATTTGGTCAGTTTGGTATCCACCAGCTTGAACCACATCACATCAAATTCTTTCGGTTCCAAACTCTCTACACGCTGGCATGAGAGGTTAGCCTCAGCGTAGAGGCAGACTCCACCTTTGAGCCTAAATCGAGAATGAAGTTTGTAACCATCAGGAGTCCACTTGAGTTTCTGTGAGTGCCAGAATATCTAAAGATACAGTGAATTTTCCTACTACTTTCTGTTTCTTTTTCACTTGACCGATATACAGTGCGTCCATAAAGTAACGCATAAATTCATTATTGGCTAAATGAACAATAAAATTAGGAATTCCCGAAACAGGTCGATTTTTGATTTCAATTTACTACTGTTTCGAATCATAATCTAATATACAGGGTGAACCACTTTCGTGTAATGACGTCATCACAATTTTTTTCAAATGGAACCCCCCCTTTTTCTTCAATTTCCAAATTGCCTTTGCTGAGGTGATTCCAAAAATGTATAATATTTTGCTTCAAATTGGTACAGGGTGGGCAAAAATGCGAAAATTTACTTACATAGTAATAAAAATAATGAATAAACATAATAAATACATTAAATGAAATTACGTATTGTTATACAACTACTTTGATAAACTATCAAGAACATCCTGCATTATTCTTAATAATTGTATCTTACAGCTTTTATTAGTGATCCAAGCCCGTGGACTATAAAAATCTTTTTGTTTGGCATTATCTTCTACCATTTTCTCAATTTGACAAAACTTTCAAAAACATTGAAGCATAGTTTCGTATTCTTAACGCTTTAGAGAAGGTACGTTCGTGAACTTTTTTTACAAAATGCCTTTAACCGAAAGTGACAGGATTGAAATATTAATGATGATTGGTATTGGCGATGAGATGAGGACTCAACAAGAGGTATGCCGATTATTCCATGAAATGCATCCAGATCGTGAACCTATTTCACAATCTACGGTGAGTAGGATAGATCGAAAATACAGAAAATTAGGACATGTGAGGGATGCAGCAAAGCAAGGTAGACCAAAAATTGATGAAGATATCCAACAAGACATAATTTTGTCGGCTGTGGAAAATCCACACTGTACAAATCGAGGATTATCTAGGGATTTTGGTATTGGAAAGTCTTCAGTATCAAACATTTTTAAAAAGGTGAAATACCATCCTTATAAAGTACGTCTCATCCATGATGTGGCTGAAGACGACTTTGACCGAAGAACTAAATTCTCCGAGTATATGATGAACCAAAATAACAATTTCATTGATAACGTTTTATTTTCGGACGAGGCAACGTTTCATTTGAACGGTCATGTTAACCGACAAAACACCCGTTATTGGTCTGATGAAAATCCACACTGGATGCAAGAGTACCATACGCAAAGACCACAAAAAACTAACGTAAGGGCTGGTATTGTGAGAAATACAATTATTGGTCCATATTTTTTTGATGAAAACATAACAGGAGCATTATATCTGGATCTCCTACAAAATACATTAATTCCTGATTTGATCCAGCTTTTTCGTGATATTCAAATACCCACTGATGTAGACCGCAGAATCTGGTTTCAACAGGATGGCGCACCGCCACATTTCGCAGTAACTGTGCGCGATTTTTTGAACACAACTTTTCCACAAAGGTGAATGGGAAGGAAGAAGGGGACCAGTGGAATGGTCTGCTAGATCACCTGATCTGATCCCATTAGACTTCTTTTTATGGGGTCGTTATTCAAAATCTAAAGTCTACTTAAACAGACCTGGAAATATCCCTCAACTACAAGACCGAATCAGACAAGAAATACAGAGCATAACACCCGCTATGCTGCAGAATGTCATAGATTAAACAAACAATAGATAGACAATCCCTGTACAAATTGGTAACGCTCATAAATTGTACGCCAAATTCACATTAGTATTATCGTCAAATGTCAGATGGCGCTCTATCTCTTTTATCGATCGACTCGTAGTAAAATTGTGAAAGAATAATAGTATTCGGGCGTGGCATCAAGATAAGGATCATGATTTATGGCTCACAACATGAATGGGTCTTAACAGGTAGGAAAATAACTTGTATACTCATTCCTTAAACTGTGTATGAGGTAGATATGGTTCCTTCGATGGTTATTTTTATTCACGCGCGTGTATAGGCATGCACCTGAACAAACTTAAATCTCAGGAAGTCTTCATTGTTTTTTTTTACGGGGTAGGTCAAGATGAATTGAAACTTGATTTTGAAACGTATACTTTAAACATAGATTAAAAATAAACTGAAATATCTAAATAGCTGGAACTTATCGAATATACAGAGTGAGTAAAATTGTAGATCGAACATTTTTTAAATTTCAAAATATCGAGAATCTGAATAACATAATTATGGTTTGTCAATGGGTTATTCTATGATATAGGGTGGGTCAATATGCGTACGCCTTTTTGATCGCTTTAGTTCGTTGACGGCAGGTATCTTATTCAAAAACATTGATACCTACAATGATTGATATAATCTGTAATTTCAAATCATGACATAAATATACAGGGTGAGTTGACGAGATTCCGATGAACTCAAGAGATAACTAAATCTACACCGAGATCTACACCTTCTCAAATCTTCAGAATCGACAGAATCTGATCAACTCATCAGTCGCCATTAGGATATTCCATAATATATACAGGGGGCTATAATAAGTACGTTCTCTTCGTATTGCCTGAGTTCTAGTTCTATAATAGCATTATGATAGCTATAAATCACATTTAATATCGTTATGAAACCAAATCAAATAATCTCTGACTGGAAATCATTATCGAATATACAGGGCGAGTGAGTCAAATGGGATATTAATTTTGAGAATTCCAAGAGTTACAGCCGGAATCTACACTTTTTCAAATATCTAAAATCTGAGCAACTCTCTTCGATTCCGATAATTTCAAGAGATTACAATACACCTAAGTCTATACCTTTCCTTATCTACAGAATCGAGAAAATCTGGGAGCTACATATATACAGGGTGTTCCAGGTTGAACGTCATTAAATTTCATAAGCGATAAAACAATGGAAAAAAGTTGACTCATGGAAAAACTTTGGTTAAAAATGCTTCCCATCAAAGATACAGGGTGTCAAATTTGTGGGCAGAAATTAGATTTCTCATCATTACTTCCAAACCACTCGACCGATTTTGATCAAATTTCGCACAGACACTAATGTATTTCATCTCTGAGTAATGATTGAGGTTATTCGAGGAAATTCTTCAGTGGCGTAGATAATGGGGGTCGACATATCCTTCTCCCTCACCTAATCTTCGGTTTCACTAAATATTTTACAAAAAGATTACATTTTTGGATTTCTTGTTCAATTTAGAGAATAAAAATACCTTTGCAAATGTTTGATTTATGGCTTCGTTTTCAAGATACTTATTCGAATTTAGAGGGTTGCATCAAAAAGGCTAAAATTTTCGAGGTTTTGTACAGGCTGTACTAGTATGGTTTTCAATAATGTTAATGAAGTAGGTACACATTACACTGTTGATTTTGATGATTCCAAACTTAACGCGGCCGCCGAGAACTCAATCGAGGTGTCTAAACTCTGAAACCCTGTATCTCTGTTAGGAAGCATTTTCAACCAAAGTTTTATCATGAAAGTCTACTTCTTTCCCGTTTTTTTGTCGCCTATCAAATTTAATGACGTTTAACCTGCACCACCCTGTATATATATACGTCCACCACGATTGCTTGAGTTCGGGTTCTATATAATAGCATACAATAGCTATAAATAACATTTGATATCGTTATGAAACTTTATCAAATAATCTATAACTGAAAACTATTATCGAATATACAGGGCGAGTCAAGTGGGATATTGAATTTAGAGAATTCCAACAGTGACAGCCAGCCAGAATCTACACTTTTTAAATCTCTAAAATTTGAGCAATTCAGTCATCAATAGGTTTTTCCATTTTTCTATTATACAGGGTGGATCAATAGTACCTACGTCAATTATCGATCTCAAAAAAAAGTAAATTCGGACTCTTCGTGGTCAGTTCAGAATATTTCAAGAGTGGGTCAGTAAAATAAAATTGTAACATTGAAATAACTTGAGGGAGGAAAAAATACACAAGTGATGAATATTTCAACCCAACATATTCATAGATATTATTTAAATACCATCATGATTTTTGATTACTCCTTTCTACGAAAAGAGAGATCGTGGTTGGGAAGCAATTTACTTTCCATTAAAAAGGTATTAAATTTTGTATTTAATTTGATGAAATGAAAATCAAAAGAAAATTTGAATATTCAAAGTTATTGGACACAATTGAAGGATTCGAAGACCTAGGAATAATAGGTGGTAGATCTAAGACGACGGGGACACAAGTGATGGTACTTTTGGCCAGAGGACTATATTCCAAGTGGAAGATTCCATTAGGATATTTTGTCTGTGGTAGTGCTATGAAACATACCATCCTGAAAGAAGTGATCATCAAAGCCATTCAACAGGTGACAAATACTGGCCTTATTGTCAAGGCAGTAGTGTGTGACCAGGGAACAAACAACCAGGCAGCAATGAGGAATTTACATGTCTCCATTGAAAAACCATATTTTGAAATCGAAGGCCGAAGAATATATTTTATTTTTGATCCGCTCCATTTGTTCAAGAACTTTAGAAATAATTTATTGCACCATGACTTTATCTGGATGAATAGGAGAGTATCGTTTGATGATGTGAGGAAGACATATAATATTGACACATGTAGTACAACAGGAAGGACTTTACTCAAGATCACTCCTGCCCACATGAATCCATCAGCATTCGAAAAAATGAATTGTCGGTTGGCACTCCAAATTTTCAGCAATTCTATTGTCGCAGCTATTAGAACTTGTCATGAAACCAGACAATTAGAAAGTGATACTGCTCTTGCTACAGCAGATTTCTTCCAGATGATGAATAATTTGTTCGATTGTTTGAACAGTAAGCAGTTGTATTCCAAGAATCCATATAGTTGCGCAATGTCCGATGAACGCCCTATATATAGTCGAAAATACGATCATTTCTGCAAGAGATACATTGATAGAAATTAAGAAAGTTACTACAACTGGATATTCTAGACCTGACTGTCTTGATGGAATATTGATCACTTTGTCTTCAATATTGGGAATTTATAATGAACAAAAAGAATTAGGATTCACTTATTTATTAACAACAGATTAAATCAAGATGTTATTGAAAATACTTTTTCAAGTGTAAGGCAAAGAGGCGGATTCAATCCAAACCCAACGGTTAGAACTTTCAGGTGTACCTTTCGTATCATGGCAAAAATGAACTTAATGAAGTCATCAGATTTAAGTAATTGTGAAGAAGATGATGATATTAATTTGATGACAGTTCCATCTACTAGTCATGTGAATGAAAATGTCGAGGAAAATCTTGACAATCCTCCTACAGAGAATTTACTCGAAAATCAAGTGATTCCATCATCCTCGTCTTCTTCAAATGAGGAAAATAAACTCGAAAATAAATATTCACCTGTAACCCTGGAAGATTGTTCGAATGCTTATTTTGCAGGATATACTTGGCAAAAAATGTATCGATAAATTCAAATGTAATCCTTGTGCAAATAATTTGATAGTTAACGATTTCGACAATATAATGAATGACGAAAAACAATTATTGATAATCAATAAAGATTATAGTAAGAACATACAACATCTAAAATACCCCACTGACGAATTCAAGACTATGGTTGATGTAGCTTCAACTTCTTTTTCAAAAACATTCCTCAAGAAACCATATATAAATAGAACAAAACTATTCATCAAGAATAAAATTTTCAGAAAGCTGTCGAAAAAGTGTCCCATCTTTCATAACGAAGTTGAATGCAGAGAACATATGGAATTCATAGTTGATCAGTTAACGTTATGTAAACTTCATAAAGAGTGTAAAAATGAATCCTAGCTAGATCGATTTATCGCCCTCGAAACCCTCTGTATACGGAATTTCATGAAAATCGTTGGAGTCGTAAATGGTTTGGCGTGCTATGATCTTGTTACACCCGGTATATACATTTTCCGAAAATGAATCCTAGCTAGATCGATTTATCGCCCTCGAAACCCCATGTATACGAAATTCATAAAAATTTCATGAAAATTGTTGGAACGGTTTCCGAGATTCACATTATACAAGTATTGCTCGTTTGAAGATATAATATTTTAATCATAGGTTTCCTGCCCTTATGTGTGTGCCGCTACTGCCGCGCGTGTGCAATTTTCGTGTGTCGATGCAGCACGCCCCTGTCTACATGTTTTCATTGGCTATCCTAATTCATTCATGTTCACTAGCTGTCTCCTAATGGTTATAGGAAACTGTGATTTTTCCTCAAAGACGCGTAGTGTGTCTACTAATATGCAGATGGCGACAAATTCGCACGTGCAGAAATCGGCCCATATACATTGCCTATCTATTGTTTGTTTAATCTATGAGAATGTTAAAGACGGAAGTAATGCCCGGTTCAGTCATTGTGTAACGGTCAATGGAGAACAATTGATTTGTTTATTACATTCAGTAACATATTACTTTCCATAAACAATTTTCATATTTTTTTTGCATTTTTGCCCGCCCTGTACCAATTTGAAGCAACATATTATACATTTTTGGAATCAGCTCAGCAAGGGCAATTTTGAAATTGAGAAAAAAAGGGAGGTTTCATTTGAAAAAAATGGTGATGACGTCATTACACGAAAGTGGTTCACCCTGTATATTAGATTATGATTTGGAACAATAGTAAATCGAAATCAAAGATCGACCTGTTTCGGAAATTTCTAATGCGTCACTTTATGGACGCACTGTATAATGTTTTTTTTTTATACAGAAAACAAAAAATTACGCGCAATGATACCAATCAATATAGAAACTGCCCCCTTTTGCAGGTTCCTACGTTACGACAGCTGGCGCGAACTAGTGCGTGAAATATATTTTCCATGCACTGCAAGTGAGCTATATCAGATTTCTATATCATAATCTTCATGGACCTCAATCGACCAAAAATCGAAGAGAACATTCATTCGTTTCTAAATAATTAAAGCTTTTTGTGCCAGGTTATCACTATTTTTCATATAAAAAGAAAAAATATTTTGTTACATTGTAATTCGTGCGCGAAATAGTCTGGTGATCCCGACCACTTCTTCTACTCCGCTGCGCCTCGTTCAAAAATCACTCCTCGGTCACCAAAGTAGCATTTCGCGCACTAGATACGGAATAGTATACGAACATGGATCTATTTTCCACTAGAATGAAGTTTAAGCATGAGCCTTTAGTGAATGCAGCAAATCATACAATCATACACAATACTTCTCTTCTACGCGGCTGTAACCGATAGCAGCAAAATTCTTTATAGCTTCGGTTTGTAGCCATCTGATTTTGTCTTGCGTTATGCTCATCTATTAGACAGAGCTGTCATTGCATGAACTTTGACATTGCATGGGAGATGAGATTTTGTGAGATGATCACACAATGAATAAGTTATTGTAGTATCAGGTACAGAATTGAAATTGAAACAAAGTAACTCATTGATTTATCGAACACAGCAATTTCGTGTTATAGCCGTGAAGAAAAAAAAACTATTACCTATTCAATTTTGGAATCATGAAGATGCAGATTCGAATAATTATAAACAAAAGATGAATATTCATCAATGGATGCATTCTCAGAAACTCGGAATAATTGATACTAGCGTACGTGAAAAATATAAGCAACAGCCAGTTCATCAATATATCGTCAATATACAGGGTGTTGCGAAATTCGACCGACAACGCTTGACAGGTGATAGCCCTCGTGATTTCATAATCACTGATATAGGGACATACGGTCTTCGAGTGTTCAGTTCTCGAGATACAGGTCGTTGAAGTTAAGAAAGAAAAATAGTTGTTTCGCAATATCTCAAGAAAAATTGAATATAAAGCAGTCAACTTCGGTATATGGTTTCATATTTGAATGGGTCATTCTTTGACCAGGAAGCCATTCCGGACATTTTATCCAGTGGTGCCCTATAGGGGGGTGTGGTAATTTTTCCTCCCATATTTTCTACGCCACTGATTGAATTTTAATTATTTCCAATTCCTCGAATTCATTGTTCAATTTTGTTCAAAAAATGCATCATCTTCAACTGAGCTGAAATGAACAGTTTTCGAGATATTCGATCCAAAATAGAAGATTGCATAGTAATATTTAATGATTTTCAGTAGTAGAAAATTGCAAAAATATTTTGCTGGTGTTGAGTAGATTAGATACTATTCAGATCTCATTCTGTAGCTGAACAGAAATAGTAATTACACGCATAACGAGAAGACAAAAATTTTTGTAATCTTCTACTACTGAAGAAAATGAAAAATTACTGTGAAAACTTCTATTTTGGGTCAAATATCTCGATAACTGTTCATTTTAGCTCAGTTGAAGATGATGTATTTTTTCAACATAATTGTTCAATCAATTCGAGAAATTGGAAATAATCGAAATTTCATCAGTGGCGTAGAAAATATGGGAGAAAAGTTCATCACAACCCTCTTTAGCGCACCTCTGGGTAAAATTCTCGGAATGTCTTTCTTGTCAATAAATTAACCGTTGAAAGATGAAACCATATACCGAATTTAAATGCATTATATTAAATTTTTCTAGGGATATTGCGAAAAACCTATTTAAATTTCTTAACTTCAGCGCCCTGTATCTCGAGAACTGAACACTTGAAGACCGAATGTCCCTATCTCAGTGATTATAAAATCACGAGGGCAATCACCTGTCAAGCGTTGTCGGTCGAATTTCGCAACACCCTGTATCTGATGATTTTGTTTCAAAATTCAAGATGCGTCCACAAAATACAGTTTTTTCCAACAAAATTATAACTGACATCGAATTTGATTACTATAAAAATTATTGAAAGAGATTCTGGGCACGTGGCCTCATTATTCCTTATGGGAAGCAAAATGTTTCGCTTTCTTATCATTCTACTATCCAAAAGTATTGTTATCTTTCATTAAATAATTGCCTTCTATATATTATACTGGATGTGCCGCTGCCACCGTCACTATTTTACATAACGATAGCCTATTTTATTGTGTTTTCTGTTTTGGTATCAATAACGATAGGCAGGTATCTATGTCTTTTCAGTAGATACATTCTCATATACTGGGTGGCACGATATGAAGTACCAGTCTCCTGTAACTATTTTAATTATGATAGAAGCAGAAAAATGAGAAAAAATACTCACAGTGGATTTATTTTCCTTCTTTAAACGCAAGAAACGTTTTTACTATTATGAGAAGACATACAACTGACACTCTATATTTTTCCCCACCATTGGACAGACCATTCGAAGAACTCTCCAAAAATATCGCACTCAATATATTTCAATATGATATATTTCAGCAATACTGAGAAACTGATACAGGCGTTGTTTTTTTTTAAGATTTTCATCTTTTTATAAATTTGCTGATGATGAAGGATTGAACCTTCGAAACATGTCCATGACCTATGTTCATCATTGAATTGTTTGAATGATGGAGTTGTGACTGTGAATTCTATCACCCCTCCTGATTTATATCACCTCCATTGTAAGTATAGTGGATAACCTACGTTGGGCACTCTGTATATCAATGAATTTTCTAATTCAATGATATCATATAAGTGACATTTTGAACTTCAATATTGATTTTCCATCTGAGTGTGCCATGACTATTATGATCGACACTGATGTACTCATATCAACAGGTGTGATGCTAAAAAAATCGGATTCTTTCAGAAATTATTGATTTATCACCAAATTAAATTTATCAAAATAGTATGGTGTACCATGATCCAGGTACACCCAGTATATCAGATTTTGAAGAACAGAATAGCAAATGAAATGATTTGTTAGATACTACAAGATAACACTAACAATTTGGTTTTCCAACTGGAGATTTACTTGCCAACGTCACTCATATATTGCGAGCATCATTAAAAAAATATGAAGAATATCTAGCAGCGTTAGAAATATCGAAAGCATTGACGACTATGTTTGGCACCAAGGACTCCTTCACAAACTACCATCACACGGCTAACCACCTCCGCTATGGCATCTTTTATCGAGTTTACTTTCAGGCAGATCGCTCCATATGGTGGTGGACGTAGTATCGTCTGAAACCATCGCCATCAATTTTGGCGTTCCACAAGAATCAATTTTGGCACCAACATTGTTCCTACTTCATATCAACGATCTATTAGGAGCAACCACTTGCCCTATCCACAACTTTATTATAGACGATGATACTCCTGATACTATATACTATACTATTCGTACTATAAGGGAGATTTTATTGGGCCTCCACACCAACAAAGCTTGTGGCTCCGACGGAATTCCACCGATTGTTCTCAAGAAATGTGCTCCTGAACTAACACCTGTTCTCTGCAGATTGTTCAACTACTCTTACGAATTGGGGATATTCCCGTCCAACTGGAAAATTGCAAGAGTATAACCAGTTCCTAAAAAAAGGAAGAAAGACTCTACCTACCAACTACAGACCGATCGCACTGCTATCTATTGATTCAAAGATCATGAAGAGATAGCTATCAACATCGAGCTCATGAAATACCTGGAACATTCAGGTATTATCAACGATAGACAATATGGCTTCTGTCATCAGAGATCAACTAGTGACCTGCTCAATCACCTCTCACATATACAAGGTGTTAACAAATAAGTATCTCAACGAAAAACTGTAGATTCCTATAATTATGAAAGAAACATTTCTTTCCTCTTCAAAATTTTTCTCTGGGCTTCCGTTTTCAAGATACAGGGCGTCAAAAAATCAAAATGTTCAGTTCAAATAAACATACTTTACAACACTTAATAAATTTAACAATTCGAAAACCAGCATCGACCATCAGGATTTTGTATGTTTTTATTCATTAGGAGCCATTTTTCGCGGAAACTGTTCACTTTAGAGCATTGAGACAAGAGGACGTTTTTTGTGTGAAAGATATTGGCGCTTCAGAATCTTCTTTGAATATTACAGTTTCTCCAGTGGCATAAATGTTTGGAGGGTCAAACCCTTTCGAGGCGTTGAATTCTCCCCCACTGAAATGTCCAAGAAAATTGATCAAGATTCCTAAAAGTAGGCAATATTGATGATGAAGTATGTACGTAGGCTCAACTCCGTAGCTCAGACGGTTCCTGAGATAGTAGCAAAAAACAGATTTTTTTTTGTATTTGTTCGACGCCCTGTATCTTGATGAAGAAAGCCCGAAAAAAAATTTCGAAAGAGAAAAAGATGTCTTCTTTTCATGAGCAATCTACAGCTGTCCGTTGTGACACTTATTTGTTAACACCCTGTATATTGAAAAATATGGTGAAACCTTAACCGTGGCACTTGATATCTCCAAGGCATTCGATCGAGTCTGGCACCACGGATTCCTCGCCGAACTTCCATCTTATGGCTTGCCTCTCCAACTATTTTCTCTAGCTAGTTTTTTCTCGAACAAGTCTCTCCATGTAGTGGTCGACGGAGTTCCATCTGGCTCTCTCATCATAAATGCTGGTGTTCCGCAAGGATCAATTCTAGCACCAATACTATATCTACTCCATCGCAACGATTTGTTGGGAGCAACTTCATGTCCAGTACACAGCTTCGCGGATGATAGTACCCTCCAAACCGCCTTCTTTACCAGGGCTCCAATACCAGCCAGGCAAATCAGATACGAACGAGGGCGGAATGTTGACAACATAAATATGGGCTTTGCAACAATTCTCGAATGAGAATCCAATAGATTTCAATGCAAACAGGACACAAGTATGCCTTTTCTCTATAAAAGCCGGTCTAACTGTGCCCAACATAAGCTTGTCAGGAGTAACCATACCTTTGAAGACATCCATTTCGATGCTTGGTATCATTCATCAGCAATAATCTTTCTTGGGAAAATCACGTGAGATCATTTGCTGAAAGTGCATCCCAAAGACTTGGTTTTCTGTCTCGAGCCAGGAGCTATTTTACTTCCAGTAAGCTGCTTATGATCTACAAGGCACAGATCCGACCTGTCCTGGAATATTGTTCCCATATTTGGAGTGCAGCACCCAAAATATACCCTGAAACTGTTGGATTCTGTCCAAATAAGGGCAATTCGTCTAGTGGGTGATACCTCGCTCACAAACTAACTTACTTCTCTGGAACACTGCAGAAAAGTTGGAGATCTGGCTCTATTTTATAAATATTTTCATGGACGATGCTCTTCTGAAATATCTACAATTGTTCCTCCCTCGGCAGTCCCCACGAAATTAACCCGTCCAGTTGAGGCTTCACACCCCTTCGTGGTCACTTTGTAGACCTTCAGAACATCTCTTTCCAAAGACTCGTTCACGAACAGCGAGTCTCTCGAACACATTGCCAAGGGAGATGTTCTTCGAGGCAAATTACCTCCAGAAATTTAGGAAGAACACCAATTCCTACCTTATCTCCCTTGGTTCTCACGATGTTCTCTGAACATTACAGGATATCCTTTTTCGTGGGAACCAGAACATGAAAAAAGGATACTACGATCTTACGACGAAGGCATGCCAACGCTGTCAATGCAGATTTCGCGTAAATTAGAGCCTGGGGAACCAACAACCTAGTTGAATTCAACGCCACCAAAACTAAAGCCTGTATTTTCTCTAGAAATAGTCCAATAAATTAAGGGAAAAAGTTAACATTAATTACGCACTATTTTCATATTCCGCTTGGAAGTAGCTTTTGGTACCTCATTAAACATGAGACAAAGTTTGACTGAAAAACGCGTGCGATGGCGGAGAAAATGACCCCGAAGGACCAGAAAAATATGTTTTCAGCCAATATCTCCTAAAATATGGCAGTGAGAGATTTTCGGTTTCAATAATAATTGAAGTTCAGTTAATTTTCTATAAAAATGGTCCCTATCATTTTTCTCGAAAATTTGCCCGGTTTCGAGAAAAACGGCACGATGCGCACGTCGAATAATGAGCTTCTGTGTTGTATGCCGGAGAGCGCAGTCCGTGTATTTACACATCGGCGGGGGGACAAATTATTCAATAACTTTGTTAAAAATGCATATTTCCTCATGATTAAAAGTTCATGTGGAAGAGGAATTCTGCTACTATCATACCCTGTGAATTGAGTCACGCTTGACTCTTTTGGCCATATCGGAACATGGGTCAAACTTTCTGCTCCCGGTCAATTTTGACCTCGCCAGAAGGCACTAATTCACTCAAAATTTTCTTGATTATGGGTCCTCATAAGGTCCTTTGTCATCCCTGAAATTCGTATACCCTATTTTTTTTAATTTTCATTTAATCTTTGTTTATTGAATCCCAATTTTTTGCTGTTTTTGGAGCGCGGGGAAATTTTGTGAACAACCATCAATTAAAAATTTATACATGATCCGATTGGTTTCTATGATACATCATTTGAAAGCTGAGAAGGTCTACTTTTCGATTGTGCAATTACTTTTTTAGACGAAGTCGTCCATTTTTCAATAAAATTAGAAAAAGCGGGGTCAAGGAAAAAACGCACTTTTTTTTCGGTGGGTTTTTTCTCCGTGCTCTTTATTTTTAGCATTTTAACACCTTAACTAGTGTAACGGGGGAATTCCCACCTTTCCATTGATGTATATAAGTCATACCTTTGATATCCCGGGAAAAAAACAGTATATCTAAATGTACACGCTATAATTTATTACTTTCGTTCCTCCGTCGTTCGCCGCGTGTGTACTCTACGTGGCGCTCGGGTCGTCTGCTAAAAACCATGCGGCCACGCAGGGTATGATAGCAGCAGAATTCCTTTTTCACATAAACTTTGAATCATGAGAAAATATGCATTTTTAACAAAGTTATTGAAAAATTTGTCCCCCCGCCGATGTGTAAATACACGGACTGTGCTCTCCGGCATACAACACAAGCTCATTATTCGAGGTGCGCCTCGTGCCGTTTTTCTCGAAACCGGGCAAATTTTCCAGAAAAATGATAGAGATCATTTTTGTAGAAAATTAATTGAACTTCAATTTTCATCTGAACCAAAAATCTCTAACTGCCATATTTTAGGAGATATTGGCTGAAAACCTATTTTCCTCGTCTTTTGGGGCCATTTTCTCCGCCATCGCACGCGTTTTTCAGTCAAACTTCGTCTCATGTTTAATGAGGTACCAAAAGCTAATTCCGACCGGAAGATGAAAATAGTGCGTAATTAATGTTAACTTTGCCTTTTTCTCCTCCTCCATTTATTGGACTAAAAGGTGGAACTCAGTATGCCCGATATAACAATGTCTGGTACCACCATTTCCATCAAGACTACTATATCTATCCTTGGTATTACCATCAGCGATACTCTCTCATGGAAAAATCATGTCCAGTCCATCGCAAGACCTGCTTCACAAAAACTCGGATTATTGTTTCGTGCGATAATCTACTTTACACCCCAACAGCTTCTCATAATCTACAAAGCACAGATACGGCCATTTTTAAAATACCTACTGTTCTTATGTATGGGGTTTAGCATCCAAACGTACACTGATGCTCTTAGATTCCATCCGAGAGAAGAGTCATTCGCCTGGTGGGTGATGCCACACTCACTAGATTAGATTAGATTTGGAATGGGGCCTTCGGGCTATCTGCCTCCACACTGCGACCTTTTCAGATCTATTGTGTCTGCCCTCGAAATCGATTAGAGTTCTTCGGCTAGCCCCGCCTTCTCTATGAGACTCCATAGGCTAGCTTTCAGATCTCCTGTGTATCTCTGAGCTCCTGGTTTTTCCTCACCCAGCGTAAGGAACCTAAGTCTTGACAAGCCCTCACAGTGGCAAAGTATATGTACTGCTGTTTCTTCCTCTTCTTGACAGAACCTGCACAGCAGTTCTTCAGTCAGACCTATCGTACTCATGTGTTTGTTGAGCCTACAATGGCCTGTGAGAAGTCCCACTAGTATTCTAGTTGAACTTCGTTTCTGGCTCAGTAGATATTCTGTGAATGTTGGCGATGGTTTTTTAATAAACTCTTTAGCCTGTCTCATTCCTGGCGAGTTGATCCACCATTCTTGAGATTTGGTTTGCATCCATGATTTGATACTAGTCTTTTGTATAGCTTTCGCAATACCACAGAAGGGTTCTGGGCCATTAAGAGCTTTGTTTGCTCCTGCTCGGGCAAGTGGACACACTCACTAACTCTTTGACCCCATTAGAACACCGTAGAAAATTCGGCGACCTGTGACTTCCCCATAGATAGTTGCATGGAAAACGTTCCTCAAAAAAATTCTGCTATAATCTCATCACTAATGAAGCTCTTAAAATTCTTGGATTCATAATCAGAAGCTGAAGATCATTCACGGATCTTTTGTGAGATCAATGCTTGAATACGGATCTATGATTTGGAATCCACACTATCAGGTTCATAGTGATGAAGTAGTGAAAGTACAAAGAAAATTGTTGAAATTTCTGAAATACAAAATAACTGGTGTATATCCACCTAGGAGACAAAATTGATTTCAATAAAATATGTAGATACTGTGATATCCACCATAGTAGTTTGGGGCATGTTTCGACGTGCGTCACACAAGCTACAGGAGGTTTGTTATAAATAGTGATACCTGATCATATATACATATATTTTTCTTTGATGTTCTCAACATATCAGTAGTTGTAAGTGCAAAGTTATTAAATTTTTGGTATATAGTATATTTTGTTATGTAAGTATATATGTATATGGTTTGTATGAATATACCCAATCTATCAATTTCTTAGTCAAATTAGGCATTGTTTATTCTAGTATCATCGATTTATACATTTGTTTTATGTTTAAGTTTGCGTCCTTTAATTGGCGCGAGCTCTTGGACGAAGTACATTCAGATAAATGAATAAATAAAGTAGCAATACCAAATAGAAAAGCTGTACAGGCCCAGTCAGCTCATCCTTTCGTCTTCAACCTTGAAAAATGTCGAACAGCACTCTACCAAAACTCGTTCGTGAATAGAACGGCGAAGCTATGGAATCATTTGCCAATGGAAGTATTCCAAGAACTTATAACCATCGAGAGAGAGAGAGAGAGAGAGAGAAAGAGAGAGAGAGAGAAAATAATTTGCAGAAAGAGAAAATGACAAGTATACCTATATAATAATATGTGAAAAACTACAAGACTTAGGACATATGGACACTATAATAGGTTCCAAATGCCGTCTCTCGCCAGCTCCTAGAATGTTTCGATCAACCTGTAGGATACCCTGTATAATTGCTGTACTTCAAACGTCTATCAATATCGACAATTGTTTCATGATCTTCTCTTGATGTCAAGTTTGACATTTGTGAATGCTGATATGTTCCTCTTTTCAATCTCATTTGCCAAAAACCCAAAGAATGTTTCTTGAACTGATGGGCAAGAAGGAGATCAAATTCTTCTGGAACAGCATTAGCTTTATTGAAATATATCTATTCAATATATTCACTGATCATCCTATTTATTGGGTAGTCAAATATCTACCAACATATATTTGAGATTCAGATTGTTCTTATTAGGCTTGAATGAGGTCAAAGTGCAATAATTAAATAATAGCAATCGACTAAATGGATGATCAATTCGCTGTATATATAATATATAGCTCTACTCACTTATCTATAGTCCAGCGAATGATATCATTATCTCATAAACCTCACATTCCCTTAATTTTCCAGAGCATCAACACCGGATCAATTTCTGGCATTACGCGAAGAATAACTGAAAGAATTTTCAGGAAATTTTACATGTTACCGTACCGCTCCTTCAACCCACTGAAACTGAAATATTGATCCGAATCAGGATTGCCAACAGCCGCTGCCAAGCGCGGCAAATGACTGCGAGAATGCACGATAAATATGATACAGGGTGTTTCTGAAAGTACCGTACCATATACTAATACCCAGGAGCAAGAGGAGTTCACTCTAGAGTCACTGGATCCCAGACAGCACTGGATATTCCTAGAATATTCTCAAAATATGCTGAAAGGGAAGAGTATATTCCGAATATTCACCGAATATTCCTAGAATATATGTGTTCCTCTAGAATATCCAAATAATATTCAAATTTGAATATTCTAGTAATATTCCAAAATAATATACGCACGGAATATTCCAAAAGGAGTATTTTAAGATGAATATTTCGAGGATATTTGAAGATGAATATTCCAAGAATATTCCAGTTTGATTGTTCAGGGTATATTCCAGATATCAATATTCCAGAAATATTCTCAACTGAATACTCTGGTTTGTATATTCATGGAATATTCCATAATCATCATTCTCATGTGTTTCAAGGAAATTATCTATCATGATGAAAATATGGTAGAAATCCATCGTATCTCGAAGTGTAGCGGTTAGTTACCAGGAATCAGGAACACAAAGCCATTATCACAATTTTAATAGGTATCAAATTACTCAATCAGATCATCGTATATGATTCGAGCCCATATAGGCTCATCTTTATTATTATGTTATGTACGACCCAGACAGCACCAGATATTCCATGAATCTCCCTATAATATTCCTTTTGGAATATTGGAATATTCTAGGAATAATCTGAAATATCCTGGAATATCTGTGGAATATTCCCTAAATATGCGAATCAGAATTCCTCAGATATTCATAGAATATATCCAAAAGGATATTTTATGTTTATTCCAATGAAAATATTCTAAAATAAAAAAGTGGGGATCGAACTCGTGACCTCAAGACTATCAGAGCAACGCCTTGACCACTAGGCCAGTAATCGAATTGAATAATGTTGTACATATCAATTTCTTGTGAGAGCGTTGTTCGAAATCGGATCATAAACACTTCTTGTTTCAAAATCCCCTTACATCTAATTGATGTTTGATACTCACATCTCTGAAATAATGATTGGTATTTATGTGTTGGGAAACATAGGAATATTCATGGAATATTTCATGAATATACCCCAGAGAACATTCAGTTGGGAATATTTCCTAAATATGCAACAAAGAATATTCAGTTGGGAATATTTCTGGAAAATTCATACCTGAATATTCTCTGAACATATCCGACTATTCACTATGGAATAATCATTTTAGATATTAGGAATAATGAATGAATATTCGGAATATACTCCTTCTTCTTAGCATATTTAGAGAATATTCTAGGAATATCTAGTGCTGTCTGGGGATATCATATTCAACTCGATAACTGGCCTAGTGGTTGAGGCGCCGCTCTGAAAATCTGAAAGTCATGAGTTCGAGTCCATCTTGGGTCAGCTTTTTCTAATTATGAATATGTTCAGTGGAATAGATAGATAGATCGATAGATTTTTTATTTTCCAAAAGATACAGATTTGTAATATATTTGGTCCTACGGACTAGTAATTATTTCAGAGGCAGTTTTTTTGTCAAACTGCTAGACAACAAAATTCTAATCGATACATGTCAAGTTGACTTCGACAAAAAAAAAGGCTCTTGTGTAATTATAAGTGATAACTCATCATGTATTCACTCAATGTCATTGTCAATTGTGATAATTAGTTTTATTCAAATTACTTGGAACGTTTTCAGCAACAACCTTCGTCTGCCTGTTAAGAGTTATGAAGAAGCCACTTCCGATGTCATGTGGGGAAAAAACTTCTTCTAAAGGAGATTTTGTAAATATTTGTAAACAATATTTTGTGGACATCATTGCGAGGATATCTTGAGAATGTTCTCGAAATACATATTATGGATATTTTTGAAAGCTTCAATTAAATATACATCGAATATCAAGTATGCCAAATGTTCAAATTTGATATCCAATGGATATCAATTGAATAGACGTCTGTTGACAGGGTTATTGATCACACCTAGTACAACCTTGTATCTCTTCCTTTCGTTGTTGCTATGGCATCCTAAATGTAACAAAACAGTTTATTCTTGCAAGTAGTCAAGCAACATATCGAATGTATCAATATAGTGTCAAATTTGAATAAAGGATATTTCAGCGATGGAGTGGCCAAGCAAAAATATTCCTCATGGAGGAATTCTACATCCTGCCAAAGCTTCTTATAATCCGGAGACCAAGAAATTTCTGCAATGTATGTATACTTCTAGCTCACCATATTCTCATTATGATTCGGTTTAGAAATATGTATATCTTCCACTTCGCACTACATTATTTCACCTGTTCTATTCCTTCTTCCTTCCTCAACTCCAACAAAACATCATAGTTAAAATAAGAATCTCGAAATATTTTATGTGAGAGATGGAGTTATCATAAGAAATCATTAGGACACAACAAATGCAAAAATTGTAAGAGTTTACCCATCATTCAGAACACGAAAATTCCCCCCTTTCAATGATTTTTCTTCCGTTAATTTATTTTTGGTACTTACGTTTTTTTTTTCTGAAAAACACGAATTTGATAATGAAAATGTGAACAAACCACTATTTATCGAGATATTTCAAGAACAAGTTCGAAATTTCGTCTTCTTTTTCCCCTTGTGTTGGATGCATTTACAGCTACTTGCTTTTTATATTTCGTCATTGGACACCATATACAGGGTGATCCACAGTGGATGGCCTATTAGAAGTATCTGGAGAACGAAAAGACAGAACATTCTGAAAATTGGGATGCTTCGATAATTGAACATTTTCTATTCGTCTGAAATATTTTCATCAATACAGTGTTGCCACTTCTATCAGAAACAACTAGCAACTTCGTTATTTTAAATGGAGCACCCTGTATTTCATTGCATTTTTAGATCCTTCCTGAAGAGCTGATTTCATCAATGCATCACACTTGTGGTCTAGCAGGAATGATTACTGAGATATAGGGATTTTAGGATTTTTTGTGTCGAAACTATTCATTATCGATCAAAACGGCTCACATGTCCCTATCTTAACTTTTGATTCACTATCTACTGACATTTAATTGGAACAGATACAGGGTGATCAGAATTCTGAATCTTGAAGCACCCTGTATTTGTACCAACTAAATTCCAGTAGTTAGTGAATCAAAAGTTGAGATAGGGACATTTAAGTCGTTTCGATCGATAATGAATAGTTTCGACACAAAAAAAATACTGAAATTGAAAAATCTCGATTTTGAACACCCTATATCTCTGTAATCATTCCTGCTAGACCCCAAGTGTGATGCATTGATGAAATCAGCTCTTCAGGAAGAATCTAATAATGCAATAGAATACAGGGTGCTCTATTCAAAATAGCGAAGTTGCTAGTTGTTTCTGATAGAAGTGGCAACACTGTATCGATGAAAATATTTTAGTGGGATAGAGAATGTTCAATTATCAAAGCATCTGAATTTTCAGAATGTTCTGTCATTTCGTTCTCCAGATACTTCTAATAGGCCATCCACCGTGGACCACCCTTTATACTCATGACGTACGTAAATCTCACATTTTTATATAGAAAATTCAACAGGAAATATGATTTTCATGGCGAGTTTTCCATATTTAGTGAACAAGCATACCAGATGACGGCCATTTAATCAATAGATAGTCAATCCAGATGTCAAATTTCAACAGATTGCTTTCGAATGACATCACACACGCTATCATTCGAAATGATTTTCTTTCTTTCACTAAATATGGATAAATCACAAGAAATAGTTATCCATTATACAAGACAAAAAACCGTGAGCTAAAATCTAATATTTTTCCCGTGTATGATACTATTTTTTTTTCTGTGGCAGAAGAAAGGACGAATCAATATTGAGAAGATATTACATTATTTTGAAATCTGAAAATTATCGACGTGAAATTTTAAGTTTTCAACTGTAGGGACACCTGCGTTGTAGGCATCTTCATCATTCTTTTGAAGTAATCAAATATCTGATGTCACTTCTGTAAGTCTAATTCTGTGATTTGATTTCAAAAAATTGCGAATTTAGTGGTTGTTTAGTAATATACCTTACCGCGAAGTCGAATGGAAGATAAAAGGACTTGCAGTTCTTTCTCGGAGACGGTATTATTGACTCATTTTTCGGAACAATAGCACAACAAAAGCCATCAACTGTGTATATCTATGTGATATATATCCAGGAAAAAAGTACACACTTTGATGATGATTTATGAAAAGTGGCATTCTATAACCTGCCAACAGAGATGAAATGCCAAACTTTTTTCCCGTCACAGAAAAAATTATATTTCTAGTTTATTTTTTTTATGTTCTGATGGTTTCCACGAAAAGGGATATCCTGTAATGTTCAGAGAACTTCGAGAGAACGAAAAGAAATAAGGTGGGATTTGGAGTTCTTCTTGAATTTCTGGAGGTTTCATGCCTCAGGAAACACCTCCCTTTGCAATGTGTTCCACAATAGTTCCTCCATTGGCAGTCCTCGCGCGATTAACCAGTCGAGTTGAGGTTTCGCACCCCTTCGTGGTCACTTTGGAGACCTGCAGAACATCTCTTTCCAAAGACTCGTTCATCCAACGAGCAGTGAGGCTCTGGAACACATTGCCAAGGAAGGTGTTTCCTGAGGCGTATAACCTCCAGGAATTTGAGAAGAACAACAATTCCCACCTTATTTCCCTTGGTTCTCACGATGTTCTATGAACATTACAGGATATCCCTTTTCGTGGAAACCAGACCTTAAAAAAAAGCCTTGCTGTTCGTTGGATGAACGAGTCTTTGGAAAGAGATGTTCTGCAGGTCTTCAAATTGTTCTAAATGCGATCCAGAAGACAGGCGAAATAGAAGGTGAAATTTGTAACTTTATAGTGAAATATCTTAATGAATAATGGTTTGTTTACATTTTGATTAATTAATTCGTGTTTTTCAGACAAAAATACGTAAGTACAAAAAAAATTTCGGAAAAAAAAAACATCGCATGATAAATGCAGTTTGACCTGATTTTTAGCAGGTGCATGATATTTGCAAAACCCTCCTTTCAAGTGGATCTTTCACATCGAATTTCAATGTATATTTTCTGCTTATATCCCGAAGATATACCTACCTACCTATGTGTCTACAGAAGTTATACTTACTCGTGCAGAGCTGTACTAATTCTTCTAGATAAAACGCACAGCAGTTTTGGTGCTAAGTGCTTATATTTCATTCGGACGATTGTTCTGAATTGTATAAAAGTTTCTTGCACAACACATATTCAATACACTTCGAAATGATAGCAAAATCTTCCCACATCACTTGAAATTCACTGTCGATGGAACAGAAGGTAAGGGAGGTTTGAACAAAAGTATATAAACTTTCTATAGTTTCATTTTCCCAATCCTAATATCAGATAGGGAAGTCGCATACGGAGCCAATTCCAAGTTGAATTCAAAATAAGTGGTTTTTTAGTTCTTGCAAATCAAATGATAAATCATCTCTCAATTCTCTGAGTGAATTCTCAATCATCTACAATCTATCTTTCGTTCATTTTTCCTCAAAAATGGAAGGTCTGATAATTTTGAGACTTTTGTAGTGTCATGTTTGAGAGCTCATTATAGTTATTAACCTAACAAGTGTGGAAAGTAGTACTTTTCCGCACGCGACGGCAGTTGCACGAACGACTTTGAGCGTATCACAGATACTAAACTTTTTATGCTCTGGATGAAATGAAAATTATTCCATACTTATTCAGTAGCGGCTGAACCTGAAGGTGGTGAAGGAAAAAATCATCCCCCCTGTTTTATATGTGCATTCGATTCATAATTTTTGTGTACAAAATGTGAAAACAAATAGATTGCTGCGTATTATAGTTCAGTTGTAGGTATTGTTTCAATGCGTTACCTACAACGTTTTCGAATTGAACCGGATTAACGGTATGACAAATCTGATTTAATAAAAAATAATGAGAACACCCAAATCAACAGAATGTAAAATCGCAGATCCGTAATCCATCAGAATATATAATTATTTTCAATTAAACCAGTAACTTAACAGAACAATATTTTATAGGAATCGTACTTATCTTCACTTTAGATGCACAAAACCGTAATCCCTCAAACCGTATTTTGTATACTGTACATGAGATGTGTATTTTTTTATAAAATCAATATCGCTGATCCGCAAATATACAGAATCGAAAACTCACAAACCAACATAGCGAAATGATATTTCGTCAGAACCATAACAACACTGACCGTAATTCGTCAGATTCGTGAAATGACAGACCGCACATAAGCAGACCGTACTTTGTCAGAATTGAAATACAACAAACCGTCCATCGACAGCATAGTGAAATTTCAGATCCGTACATTGACAGAATAAAAAATAATAACTGGACAAACACAATAGAACTTTGATTCACCTTCACCACCCACAAATTCAGCTGCCACTGAATCACTTTATGAATTAAGTTATATTTCACGTTCCAGTGAACAATATTCAGACTCGTATTTTCAACACAATAAATCTCTGAAACGACGCATTACAAAGTTACAAAGTATATGTATACACTTTTTTCTACAAACGTCAAAACATGACAAGGTTCGCGCATTGATAACAAATTGCGGAGTGACACTTTTTTTCAGTTTCCTACGTTGCCATGATACCTTGCACAAAACAATGCGCAAAGTAAAACAGTGCGCGAAATACCTACTTCGCGCATTGTTGTGTAAAATATATGAGATTTATATTTCTACTTCATGGAACTTAATCAGGCAAACATTCACGAAATCATTCATTTCTGAATTTTTAACTATAACTCTGTTTTATCTCTTGGAGCACACGAAAGGAAATTCCTATTATGTTCGTGAAACATCGTGTGTACCTAGGGAGGATAGGGGGAGGCCTTTTGAACCAGTTCACTACTAGTTTTTATATCAAGCTGAGCATATTTCCACTTCAGAACTATATTTTTTACGTTTGTAGAAAAAATGTTGTTTGCAACTCGAGCGCGAAATACTTTGGTCATCTCGACTATTTTTTCAAAAAATCAGATCTCGATCACCAAAGTAGCATTTCGCGCTCTAGATACAAAAATAACTATTTTATTATAACAACGAGTACAACAAACTGTTGATTTTGTTGCATTACAAACCGGAAAACTCCGTATAAGGACATTCTTCATTCCTCAAAGTGCGAAAATAAATAAATTCATTTATGTATTCATTCCACTACTACAGTACTAATGGACGAAAGTAAACTCACAATGATGCAGAGAAACAAAATCAACTATCATTTGCGAAATGGAGAGCCTTTACCAGGGACAATCAGACACCACAACCAAAATACCCACGTGCCTGAAATCACTATAAGACCTACCAGTTCGAAGAGGAGGAGTAGAGAAAGTATCATCAATTCTGGAGCTTACCAGGTAGAAACAAATGGCTAATGACAGGTATATATTTCCGCTACTTTTTTTTTTGGAGTGGAAATAAATGGATGATTTTTTCCCCTGGCATGGAACATTTTTCCTAAATAAAATGGTCCCTGGGTAATAACGTAACATAAAAATAAAGTTGGTGAAAGGACTCCAAGGAATATTGAAGACATAATAATTATCTTCTACTTAGTCTATTTATATTTCTCTAAATAGAATTCGTAGAGGATCTATTATAGGATATCGAAGTGCACAAAGGCGATTGTAGATTGTAGATGGGTCGTATAGGCTGGCAGACCTCTCGATCACTGCGACCTAGAAGATCTATTGTGATTACCCTCATCTAGTTTTCGTCCACTAACCCTAGACTTCTGAAGAAGCCTACAATTTTCCTGACGGTTGAATTTTCCACGTCAGCAGGGGTGAGTTAGACCTGTTCTAGGTGGTTCAGCCTTTGATGGACTAATACTTCACATGAGCAAAGTATGTGTTCCGCGGTTTCGGTCGCATTGTTACAAAAGCGGCAAGTGTCAGTCTCCGCCAGGCAGCACATAGACGATATTATACACAGTTCACTATGAGTATCTAAGTTTTGGCTTGCTTCGAAAATGAATTCAATTCGAAATATATCTACCTCCGATTACTTGTTTGCATAGTTGCGGAAATGAACGTAGCAGACGTGAGTTAAACGTTGATATATACAATATACAATATAGCAAATATAACAAATGAAAATTATCATAAACATCAGTTATGAGCATAAATTCAATTTTAAAAAGACTAAATACACTCAAAAATTGTGTTAGGAATTATTGAATATTATTTTGATATCTCTTTTTATTGCTACCACAGACTTATCAAATAAATTCGAGCTACTGCAGTACATGTTAAATTCCTTCTGACACCTGATAATAGGAGAATTATTTCCTAAATTAGTTCTACGATATGGCAAGTTGAAAAAGTCAAAATTACGAAGAGGTCTTGATGGAACATTGAAATTCAGTTTCGATAACAGTTCAGGAGAATAAATCACATTGATAACAATTTCAGATATGAAGACAAGATCGCTAACAATTCTTCTATCTACCAACCTTAAAATGTTGAATTTGTTCCTTACAATGGTGTAGTTGATGTTTTCAATAGGAGTGTTATTTTTATATGCTAAATATCTCAAGAATCTATTCTGAATTCTTTCGAGCCTATTAATATTCACCGCATATACAACGGGTTCCATACAATCGATGCAAAGCTAAGTTTACTGTGGATAAATGCGTAATATAAGGATATGATTGTTTTAGGATTCTTGAAGCTTTTACTATTCCTTATAATAAAACCGAGCATTTTGCTTGCATCGTTTGCGATTTTATCTACATGAGAATTAAATGTTAGTTTTTCGTCTACTATAACTCCCAGATCTATAATTTCATTAACCTTTGTGATGTCATTTTGTTTGAGTTTGTATACATGATTATATTTGGTCTTATTATTAGAAAATGAGATCGAAAAGCATTTTTTTCAAATTCAGAAATAGACTATTTTGATCACAGTATTGTGTAAACAGATTCAGGTCACTCTGGACTGCAGCGCAGTCATTTGGGTTCTTTAGCTCAGCAAATATCTTCAAATCATCAGCATATAGCAATATTTGAGAGTGCTCAAAGCATTTAATGATGTCATTAATATAAATTATAAATAGTAATGAACCCCAATGACTTCCCTGAGTTACACCAGAAGTACTCTGGTATGGCCGAGACCTGAACCCATCCACCGTCACTATCTGATTCTGTGATCGACCCGTTATGTAGGACCATATCCATTTTGAAATATCATCAACTAAACCGTTATCAGCAAGTTTGTCCATTAGAATGCCATGATCAATTTTGTCGAAGGCTTTGCTGAAATCGGTGTAGACTGAATCAACCTGTGTACCTGAGTGATATATTACTTTTTCGAGAAGCTTGGCAAAAATTGACAGTTTGCTAATGGGTCTATAGTTTTCAATATTGCATTTGTCTCCACTCTTATGAATGGGAACTACATGTGTTGTTTTCCAAATTTCGGGGATCGTAGTTGAGGTAGACGAGTTGAAAAGGATAGTTAGTGGTTTACATAGAGTATTCACACACTTTTTTACAAAAATTGGTGGTATTTTGTCTGGTCCTGGACATTTATTGATGTCGAGAGAAATAATCAAGTCTTTTATTTGAGTTTCAGTGACCAATAGTTCATTCTTATTCCTGGAAAAATGCTTTGTCATATTTTTGGACTTCACGTATACACTCTCAAAAAAGTTGGCGAAAAGATTACATATATCAACACCATTATCGGCGCTCTTGTCATTATGCACAACATTATTGGGAATAGCTGACTGACTCTTTTTTTTGTTGGAAATATATTTCCAAAAACTCTTTTTTGTTTCCGGGATTTCTGACTCGATACTTTTTATGTAGTCACTGTAGTCCCGATGTATCAGTTCTTTGGACCTCTTTCTGAATAATTTAAATAAATTGTAGTAGTTAATGTCATTATATATTTTATATTTTGTGTGATATGATTGTTTTTGTTTGATCGTTCTAATGGTTTCATTTTCGAAATAACTGGGAAATGTATTGTTAACTTTTATTTCAGGAACCTCACTATGTATTATCGTATTTATCTTTATGTGAAAAACAGCAACTGCATCATTGATATCTAGATTATTGATTACTTCTTCCCATGAAATGTTTCCTAATTTATTGGTATTTATATTATCGTAATTTGCCTTCTTGAAATTTAGTATCGATTTGGTAGATTTGGTCAATGGTTTCAAGTTCTCATTTTTGAATATGATTTCCAAACATAGATGATGAATATTTTCTGTTACAAATGGATCTATTGAGTGTTGGATGCTATTAATGATACTTTTGTTCGACAATACAAGATCCAATAGTCTGTGATTGTGATTATGACAAGAACACCATAGTCATTCCGCGCTTTTTCTTGAAAATTGTTCGAGTTTGACAATAAATTTCATGAACGTCAAAATTGAAATATAATTTCATTAACTAACTATCAAGGAAGAAGCATAATTGGAAATGTCCTGCTGTGAAATGAATTGTGAGAATTCTGAAGAAAATGGATTTCATTAGAAATATCCCTTGCTGCAGTTTAGATGCTGGCTGTGTTCAACTAAAAGAGGCCACATTTCAAAATCAAAATGGAATTTCATAAAATGGCGATTTTTCCATAGCAACGCAATTTATCAAAAAAATTTCAAAGACGTCTCGAGGTATCGGTCCAATCATTCACCCAAAATCTAAATAAGAATTCTAGGGTCCCTCACATTTTCCAAATTATTGGTCAAAAATTTGAAATTTTTCCGGCTCTTCATTCACACTCTGTACAAAGAGAACTAGTCGCAAAAATAAAAACCCGACGCCAATTACGCATAGCCCAAGGATGGCGCTTTCTACCTTTGGTTGAAAATCCAACATCGGCCAAAAAATGTTCGAGTTATAGTTTATCAAAATTAGACAATTTTTTGGCTGTCCCACTTCATCTGGTAGGTAGTTCATTTTGTAGTGGTACCTAATATTCTATATACAGAGTGGTTCAACGAAAAGTATGCACCTAGCTTTTCTCCTTTGTCTAGAATTGAAAGCAAAAATGCTCGGACACGTGGAGTTTGCTTTTGAGGGGGACACATTTTAGACATATTTTTCAACCTGTGCCTCTAACGCCCCAGCGAGGAGGTGTCAGAACCCTAAATAAACTTCAAATGGAAAGTGGGGTCGACTGATATATCATTTGAACGAGCACAAAATCATCTTTCAAATCCCAACCAGATGACGTTCCAGTGACGTATTTTTTACGTCACCCCAGGTAGCACATGACGCCTATATGACGTCTAATTGACGGCATCACATTCGGCCAAAAGACGTCTTTATTTCAACAAATGCGACGTCCAAATGACGTAAGTAAGACACATCCAAATGACGTCATATTTGAAAGTCTTTTAGACGTCAGTATGTGTTTTCAAATTGGACCTTAAACTGACACTACTGACCAATTTCCGACGTCAATAAGACGTCTGTTTTTTTTATAAAATTTTGAGGTTAATGGTTATAATCTGGTGAGGAAGGTAATCATTTGTGCTGTAAAATGAATTTGCTACGAATGAAGATTTAATTAACAAGATAGTAATGTAAGGTATTACATAAATAGTTGAAAATTTCAGCGTCGATGGCTCCCCTTCACAGAGAGCTCTTTTGTATGTTTTGCTGTCTTTAAATGGCGGCCAAAACACTTCCTTTTTCAACGGCGTCAGCCAAGTTTCGTAAACAACAGCTACACTCTGTTGCTTCCACTGTCATTGAATTGTATTACACAATACATCCTGAATACTTTCACGTGAAAAACAGACTGTAGAAATACCACTCAAACACTCAACATTTTATCATTCTTAACAAATTCAATGGCACAGACGCCGTTCACAAACAACACCCATTCGAACATGGACGATGGACAATGAACATGAACGGGAACGCACGATGCAAGCTTGACGCTGAACCACCCCAGATAACACACATACATCCATTGGATGTCCATTTTGAATCCATTAGGTAGCCGGATGTCCATGGATGTCCAATGGACATCCATTGTGTATATGTACAATGGACATAGAGATTTGTACATACAATGGACATCCATTTTGTAGTTGTACAATGGACAACGAAATTTTTACAGCCAATGGATATCCATCATACTTATCCAATGGAAATCGTTTCGCAAAGTATGTATGTGTCATTTATGACTCTTCTATTTCAATTGAAATATTTTTATCAATAATATATAATATATTATATATGAACATTAATCACGGACAACTTCGCACTCGGTACTATTTTTCAAGATTTTATACGTCTCATCATTTTTGTAGGTTACGTACCTATATATAGAGGTAGGTACTTATTTTGAAGTTGATTTTCATCCAATTTCAATTTTAAACCATTTAGGCCGTGCAAATAAGATCGATATGGGCAAATATTATACGGCGGGTTTCTTTCGAAAAAGATGAATCACCCTGTAACACTTTTGATAAGGGCCGTGTAAAAGCTTTATTGCGGCACTAAACTTCAGCAAATTGCATTTTCTCTCGATGTGAAATACCGTAAATACGAAATACTTGCCATAATATTTATAACAGCTCAGTGGTCCAGAGGTTAGCGATGTGATCCACGAGAGCGGGGTCCGGAGTTCGATCCCCTCAAAGGACAACTTTTTTTTAGTTTCTACGTTCTGGCTGGACAAAATTTGGATATCCAATGGAAATCCAATGTATTCCTGATGAGTATCCAATAAACTTATCATTGGAATGGACATAAGTTGGATTTTTGGTAGACGTCCATTAGAGTTCTGATGTGTATACAATGGTATTTCAAATGTAATGGACATACGATGGATCTTCATTGGGAATCCATTGGATGTCTGATGAGTATCCAATAGACTTCCAATGGAAAGGACAAATATTGGATGTCCAATGGAAATCCATCAGATGTCTAATGGAAAGCCAATGGACTTCCAATGTATGTCCAAACTGTTGGACATGTATTATCCAATGGATGTCCATTGGACAAATACTGGACAATGCCGTCCATCCAATGGATGTCCAGGGTATCCATAGCTGGACATCCATTGGTTGTCCAATGGATTCACTTGTGTTGTCTGGGACAGAACGGACCGCTGAACGGCACTAACGCCACTAACGGCAGTCGCAAGATGGTCGCGAGTCGCATACACAATCTTTTCGCGTAATTACTTGATCGCCATTGGCCATCTGGTCGGTAAGTGAGAATTGTCTTTGGCGCTAAATTTACACATTGAGAATCAAGTGAAGCCAATGGAATAAAGTACATTTTCATCAAACATTTATACAGTTATTTGGATAAATTAATCAATTTATTTTATAACTTCGTTTTCCTATACATACATGATAATAATAATAATAAAAATAATAATAATAATAGTAATAATAATAATGATAATGATAATGATAATAATACCCAAAAAAATATGAAGACCATAGATTGACGTCTATACGACGTCAAACAGTGGCTGTCCATAAGACGTCACATTAATGACGTCCGCATGACGTCATAATTTGGTCAAAAGACGTATGAGACCAAAAAGACCTTAGATAGCGGTCCTATAGACGTCACATTCGTCAGTCTGGCTACCTGGGACTTGAATGACCAAGGTGACGTCGGTAGTTGACGTCGCATTGACGTGACAATGACGTGAATATGTCACAGGCCAATGACGTCATATTACTCACGTCGTATTGACGTCATTCACTCACCAAACTGTGACGTCCGAATGACGTCATAATGACGTCAAAATGACGATTGAATTTGGCGATGATACGTAAAAGAGATTCCTTTAACATGGTGTGATAAACACCACTAGCCTCTGACGACATTATATAATATTGATTATTGCATTGTTGAGTTTGCTTGGTGGGTCCCTCCTGTGTCATGTTCATTCAATCGCCTATTCAGCAGCGCCATCCTTCAGTAAGCATCTCCATCAAAATGCAATCACTTAACTCGTAATAGTATCAAAAATTATGTAGTTTGTGTCGGCGAGATGTAAGCAAACAAAGAATAGTTTGATAGCAATGGAAAGGATGTTGGCACTTTGTTAAATAATGTATATTGATGCATCCTTTGTCACCCAACAAAAATCTGAATAGCAAATTATTGAAGAATTTACTATATGACTAAGCTCACTGAATTGGTACTTCACACCGACGTGATTTTTAGACGTCATAGATACATCGCACTGCAACGTCAAAAGAGTAACGGTTTCAATATAGGTATACCTGAACAATCATGTTCATATATACATAGCTTTTTGGTTTCCGAGATATACAGAGTGTGTCAAAGTTTTTTAGAAAAAAGTGTTCCTACTCCTTTTCGGGTTTATCAATGATAATTAGAATGAATTTTGCATGTTGATTCGCTTTCATCAGTTATACTTTTGTTTCACATGATAATATATAATTATTCATGGTTTAGAGAAGGTCTTGGAAAAATAGACGTCGACAGGACGTCCCTGCAACGTCATGAAACTGACGTCTTCTTTCACCCATTTAAGTGACGTACACTCGACGTCGAAACGATGACGTGATTATCACGTCATAGAAAGTACGTCATAGTGACGTCATAAATTGGTGTGTGACGTCGAAAATCGCCAATTAGGGACGTCACAGTGAGCCTGGGATGATACCCTATTTGTTGAAATTTACTCAAACAGGTAATGCGAAAACGGCTTTGAAGACTGTGGAGCGATGACTTTGGGTTTTCATCTATGTCTTATTCTTTCATTCACTCAAACCATTGTAATATACAAAATAGAAAAGGACAGAAGTTCAGCTGTGTCCAAACTCTTATCTAACTATAATACCATCCAGTGACTCTAATACTTCCTAGGTAGAAAAGTTCCTGTCGAATGTTCCTGTCATGGACAGAGAGAAGGAAAAGGAAAAGTTACAGAACCGGATGGCTTTCAACAAGGATGTGAAGGTTTCTGAGGCTAGATTTTTCCGAAAGCAAGCCAGCAAGGAAGATAGCGAAGAAGTTAATCGATTTGACGAACGTACGTGAATAATTTTCTACAGATGCCGTTTCCAGCACATCAGATTAATTTTAAAATTTGATGAAGAGAATGGTATACAACTGACGTAATATTTTTCAAAACTGACTTATGTCTCATCATAATTACCTATCGATAGGTATATTCTCAAGATACCCTCAATAATCTCAATAAGTTCTATTCTGAAATGATGAGACCTTGTCAGTTACCAATCAGACTGGATTTTGCCACCATGAAAGCTCATACAAGAGGGGTTATAAAAAACAATCGATACTTCCAATTTCAAGATCTTGTATCTCAGAAATGGAGCAAAGTGAGGACACATATCTTAAAAGTCTCTTTTGACTTCAAATTTATTTTTTAATTTTTAGTTATCGCTTGCTAAGTTCCTCAATCTCATCATTTCATTCGACGCATCATTGTTACAAGGTCGTTTGTCGGCTAATTTCGAACAGTCCAGCTCTTCAATAAGGAGGCCTTCTAATGATTTAACACATCATATTTCGAATTTCTCTCAACGAGCCCTTTCATTTGTTACCCATATTGTGGAAGTGCATTAAAGATAACTATTTCGCCATCTTGGATGGTCCGCTATATTTATTGGATTCGGAATGACGTCACATCATTTTTTGAGTTACTCCCAACGAGTCGCTTCTTTGATACCCATATTGTAAAAGTAGATTGAAAATAACTATTTCGGCGCCATCTTATTGGATGCTCTGCCATATTGGATATAGAATGACGTCACATCATTTTCCGAGTTGCTCTCAACGAGTCATCTCATTTGATACCCATATTGTAGAAGAGCATTAAAAATAACTATTCTGCCATCTTGGATGGTCCGCCATATTGGATTTAGAATCTTCACATACCTTATCGTGCATTGTCATTCAAACTAAGCGTGTATACATAATTCCAGCTAATTTGGTTGAGGATATCTACTTCAAAATTGAGTTCAAAGATTCCACTCGAACTAACATACATCCATATACATTGCAAGTTGAATAAAAGCTCATAAAATGAAATAATGGAATGAATATGAGCTAGATCCATTTTTTCGACAAAACTTGAGAATTATATATTGTTCTGAAATAAGTAAATTGATATTCTTAGTTTGATATTCGCGGGAATCAATGTTACCAGGTGGCGCTCGGTTTTCATCGTTCCATGTCAAAGCCACGTCAAAACTGAGGGAAAACAAACTCAATCCTCACTCAATCCAATTAGTGCCATCAGCTTGTGTACTGTGTACCTACTGATAAGAGTGATAACACCTATAGCCATTCTATGGATGAAGGAGTTTTGATAAAGTGCTGTAATATCACCACTTTACTTTGAAATACGATGATGGACTTCTACCACAGATTTCAATGACTCACATCTATGAAATAGTGATTGGTTAAGTTCCATACTTTACAATTTCATTGAAATACATGGGAATATTATTGAAATATTCCATGAATATACAGGAACAGAATATTCAGTTGGAAATATTCCTGGAATATCCATACTTGAATATTCAATGCACTATCCAACTGGAATATTCTAAGAATATTCACTTCAGAATATTCCTTCTGGAATATTCCTCGTATATTCATTTTGGAATATTACTAGAATATTCACATTTGAATATTCCTTGAATGTTCCAGAGGCACGTATATATTCTAAGAATATTCGAAGGGTATTCGGAATATATCCTTCTCTTTTAGCATATTTAGAGAATATTCTAAGAATATCCAGTGCTGTCTGGGCTTATGTCATTGACAAGTTTTTGACAAATACAGCTTCAGCAAGATGTATGCTATGTAGTCTAGGCACTTTATCCATAGACAACAGTTTGTTCTTCCCCAGTTTGAAGTTCGTAATTTGTAACCCAGATATCGCCCACTTCGTGAATCTCGCGAATAAAAATAGTGTTGAACTTAAAGAGTTATCAAACATTTAGAAATAATTTGATTTCTTAGATCTTTGCTTGATAGAAAATAATAAAGGTTGAAATACAATAAGAATTTCATATTTTTATAACTTAGTTCATACGAAGTGCCGGAATTATGTAGTACAACACACTTATTGCGCACGAGTCACTTCACATATTTGTTACCAATGGGCGAACCGTGTTATTTTTTGACGTTTGCAGAAAAAATAGATGATGTTATTTTCAGTTGTACGAGAAATAAAGGAGAGAGAGGATTGGCTGAGAGAGATGGAAGAAATGGGTCGCGGAAATCAGTACAAGCAAATCATTGAACAACAAATCCAGGAGAAAGTGCGAGAAATGAATATGTTATCATGTGAAACAGGATATCACTCAATGAATAAACGATGAAATATCACGTCCAGAATTGTTTCACTCACCTCTCACCAAGTTCTTCGAATCTGAAGATTGAATTCACTTTGGAGCCTATAGTCCGGTCTAGCACATTAGGTACGAGTATCAGGATTTTGAGAAGAAATTACGGAAATGACATCGGACTTCATCGAAACGCACAATGGGATTCGAAAGCTAAAAAAGTGTCATACCAGCTTTTTTTATTCAATTCAATTCATTTATTTTTTTTTGGGCATACATATAAGTATAGAAATCGTCACAATTTCACATACACAACTACCTAAACACACCTAACAAAAAAATAAAACAGATTTAAATATACAGAGATAATGAAGGAGAGCAAATAAAAACCTATCTATGAGTCGAACAATTCATCAAGGTTGTAGTAACATTTATCCAATAAATATATTTTCAGCGATCGAGAAAATTCATTAAAGTTTGTTTTCAGAGTGTTATACTCTTCGGTAATTTATAAAAAATTACGAGGCCCACCACATCTTGAACATCATAATGAATTGCGCCACATCTCACAAAATATAATTTCAAATATGATAGATTTTAGTATAAATTAAACTCGAAATTATGGAAATGATTGTTTTTTAATGAAACTTTGAAAAATAAAATATGGAAGCAAGTTCGCAATATGAATGTCAACGACTGACTGTTGGAATTGTGCTTGACTGTTCGAACTATTGTGCTTTTTGCCCGGTCATCAGATTTGCGTTGGACCCAGTCTTCGAGGAGGTGATGAAATCATCAGTGGCGGGTTCTTGAAAGCTAACACGGCCTTCCTGACTTGAGGGCGTCCTCGCACTAACTCGAATGAAACGGCTCAACTGTGGAAAGAAAAACGAATAATTAAATCACACCATTACAATAGAAAAGATTATCTGACAGCTTTGTACTAAAAGTACTTCTGTCAAATTATCTCTCTTATTTTTAGCTCCGTACTAAAAGTACCCAGACAGCACTGGATATTCCTAGAATATTCTCTAAATATGCTAAAAAGGAGGAGTATATTCCGAATATTCATCGATTATTCCTAGAATATATACATGCCTCTGGAACATCTAGAAGGAATATTCCAAAGTGATGTTCAGGGAATATTCAGGTATGAATTTTCCAGGAATATTCCCAAATGAATATTCTCTCTTGTATATTCATGAAATATTCCCAACTGAATGTTCTGTGGGGTATATTCATGAAATATTCTCAACTGAATATTCTGTGCGGTATATTCATGAAATATTCTCAACTGAATATTCTGTGGTGTATATTCATGAAATATTCCATGAATATTCCTATGTTTCTCAACACATGAATACCCATCATTATTTCAGAGTTGTGAGTATCGAACATCAAAATTAGATGTAAGGGGATTTTGAAACAAAAAGTGTTTATGATCCGATTTCGAACAACGCTCTCACAAGAAATTGATGTGTACAACATTATTCAATTCGATTACTGGCCTAGTGGTCAAGGCGTTGGTCTGATAGTCTTGAGGTCACGAGTTCGATCCCTACTAGGGTCACTTTTTTTATTTCAGTATATGTTTATTGGAATATTCCAGGAATATTCAACATGGAATATTCTTTTGGATATATTCTATGAATATCTGAGGAATTCCCATTCGCATATTTAGAGAATATTCCACAGATATTCCAGAATATTCCAGATTATTTCTAGAATATTACAATATTCCAAAAGGAATATGATAGGGAGATTCATGGAATATCTGGTGCTGTCTGGGTACTAACTATCACTAACGACCAGCTCCGTACCGAAAGTACTAACTGTGGTATGTTCTTAGCTACCAGCTCCGTACTGAAAGTACTAACTGTTGTATGTTCTTAGCTACCAGCTCCGTACTCAAAGTACTAACTGTTGCTTTATATCTCCATAGCTACCAGCTCCGTACCAAAAGTACTAACTGTTGCTGTAATAATCAGTAACTACCGGTTCCGTACTGAAAGTACTAGCCGTTGTTCCAATTATCTTCACTTTTTCATGTACCAACAATAACAACAACGTATTTACAAAAAAAAAAAAAAAGAATGCAAGCGATTACCTTATAGAGGCCAAGCACGCAACTGCTCATGTGCAGCTACAGTCGTCCACCGACGTCCATTCAAACGTCTTAAGGCATACCTTTCGTTCGGTAGACAATGAGTCACCTCAAAAGGTCCTTGAAATTTAGGCTTCAATTTCCCACCTGAAGCGAACTGGCTGTCTTGTACTGCAACCTGATCGCCTATTGTGTACGGCACTGCGGCTATCCTTTTCTTATTAAAGTTTGCCTCGGTCTTTTCTCGAACGGTTTCCAGTCGTCTAATCACTCGCTCTCGAAGTTCATCATAATCGACGACCTTGTGCTGCATCGGCAATTCGGCTAACAGCTGGCTGGAAGCTGCTAACCGGCAAGTTGACCCAAACATCAGTTCATATGGTGATACTTTCGTTGATTTATTGACCGTCACATTAAAATCATTTTCAATGGAGGGAAGAACTTGGGTCCACTTCTTTTCATCAATGTCATTTAAAATAGCACGCATGGAATTAAACAGTGACCTCATGACTCGTTCCACCTGACCATTTCCTCTAGGAACTCCGGTGGCAATCAGATGTAATTTAATGTTTTTATCACTTATAAACTGTTTAAATTTTGTAGACTGAAAAGATGTCCCTCGATCGGCTATTATACAAGCTGGCGTACCTAAACTGGTAAACACAGTGTCTAACGCCTTGATGCTGCAGTCAGCGGTTTTCTGTCGAATGGGACAAAATCGCACATATTTAGTGAATGCATCGATGATGACTAAAATGTAGGTGCATTTATTTGATTTTACAAGCGGACCAGCGTGGTCTATATGCCAAGTTTGCATTTTTGCGTTAGGTTTCGTGTCTTGTTGATACAGTCCTTTCTTTTTGCCGGTATGGGATTTTCCCAGAATGCAGGAACGACAGTTTTCTACGTATTTCCGGACAGTTTTTCCCATACGTGGCCAGATTAATTCCTCTCGAAGTTTTGCTAACATTTTATCAGAGCCAATATGGGATGATTTGTCATGATAAAGTTGCAGGACTTGCATTCGGGCTGATACCGGTACAAAACAACGACTTTGTCCATCATGTGTACTTTTCCAGTAAACGGTGTCATTTTCAACAGAATAATCTGGCTCAACTCGTGTCCTATTTAGTATACTTTGACAAAATGTATCTTCTTGTTAATATTCGCGAATTGTCTTTTCAGTCCTGGTCGGGAGCAAGGAACCAACACGTGAAATTAATACCTTTGAGGGTGGAAAGTTTCGACTAGGTAAGATAGTCTACATGACCCATTTTAGTTCCAGGCCGGTATTCAATGTCAAAATTAAAGTCCTGAAGCTTTATCCACCACCTGGCTACACGGGGATGGAGTTCTTTTTTTAAGAGCCGTCGCGCGCACGGAGTTACAATCTGTAAATATGGTAAAGTGGATGCCGTATAAATACACACGAAAATAGTTCGTAGCTTCAACAATAGCTAATGTTTCAAGATCATAAGAGTGGTAGTTCGATTCACATTGGGTCGTGCGTCGACTGAAGTATGCCACTGGATGGGGTAGTTTGTCGGTTCCTTTTTGAATCAGCATGGCACCAAGGCCCAGAGAACTTGCATCCGTATGCAATTCAGTTGTCTTGTCAGGATCAAAGATGTTCAACACTGGATAAGCAGTTAATGACTTGATTAAGTCCGTGCGTACTTTTTCGCATTCTGCAGTCCATGCGAAAGGTTTATCCTTACGCAATAACGCAGTTATTGGGGCAGTTACACACGCGAAATTTTTAACAAATCGTCGAAAATATCCCGCTAGGCCCATAAATTGCCGTACACCTTTGACGTCACAAGGCGCAGTTGTTTGAACCAAGGCATTAATCTTTCGGGTACTAGGTCGCACTGTCCCACCCTCGATCGAAACGCCAAGATATTCAATGGCAGTTTGAAAAAAAGAACACTTCGATAGGTTTAACACGAAACCGGCCCTGGCTAAAGCATTGATTACTTCGCGTAAATTTTCAATACCTTCTTCGATAGTCTTTGACGGACATAGCACGTCGTCAATGTAAACAAATGCGATACGGTCTCTCAAAGTTCCTAAAGCTTTGTTTATAGCTTTTTGATAACAAGCCGGTGAATTCACAAAACCGAATGGCACCCGGTTGTACTCGTATAAGCCGTCTGGGGTAACGAAAGCAGTAATGTATTTCGAATTTTCTTCGATCTCCACTTGATGGAAACCCGATTTCATGTCCAGTTTGCAAAAATAAACGGCTTCAGATAAGGCATCGATTTGATCTTGAATTCTTGGGAGAGGAAAGTTTATACGGTATACTTTTTTGTTGACACTACGAAAATCTACGCAAAGTCTGATATCACCATTAATTTTTTTTACTAACACGATCGGACTAGCATACGCTGAGTCACTTTCTCGAATTATCCCGTCCTTCAACTGTTGATCAATTATTTGTTTAACTTGAAGTCGTTCAGCATAAGACAAATGGCGAGGACGACGTGCGACAGGCGTAGGATCCCGTAGTGAAATCTGTAACTTTCCAGTTGTTACTGCAGGCGGTGTATTTTTCCATGCATTTTTCAGTATTTGTTTCACTGTGGTAGCTACTTGCTCGTCCAATCCTGACAAATTAACATCATCAATATCCAGGATACGCAGGCTCATAATACGAGGAACATGCCATAGATCGTGAACCATGTTTGCACCGTTAGCAGTAACCTCCACTTTGATTCCGGGTCTTTGTAACACATCAAGACCAACCAGTGCATCAATATCACCACCTGGAATAGTTCCGTCTGGTACTACTATGAAATCGATTTCCAGTGTCATATTTGGTGTTACCATGATTGTACTACATGTTCCAATAGGACGTGTCATACTATTTCCCATTCCTGTTAATAGCTGGAAATCAGCTGACTGAATGTCTAAATGTAACATTTTAGCGACCTTCTCATGAAGAATTGATACGTCAGCAGCTGTATCGACTAAATACGGAACTGACAGAATGTTTCTATCGTGTGTTATTGTCGCATTGGGGAATGACCTGATGACGCGAGATTTCTGTGTTAACATCACACGTCTCGTGTCACTTTGTTTGCGGTAGCATCTCTCTTCTGTATGACCTATATTCTTACAGTAATTACATTTAGGCTTCACATCCGTGATTGAAACATTTTGTTTTACTCCAGAGCTAGTGGGAGCGTCTTGGTCAGCATTGAAAGTGCGGCGGATCCACTGTTTACAATCGGATTGTTTATGTCCGTATTGATTGCACTTTCGACACTTTCCTGGGAAACTCGATGATGATATTGAAGCACGTGGACGATAAGGAGGAGAGCTATACTGTCGTTTTCTTAGACGGTCTCGGGATTCAAGATTATTTTTAGATGCTACCATTTTTTCCGTGACATTTCGGGCATCACACACTGCCAATAATTTCAGCAAGTCCGTTTCACATGACGGGGCATGAAGACAGATTCTGTTCTTGACTTCCGAATCCTGTACATCATATTCCAACAGGCTGAGAATAATAGGCCATGGAAAATTCGAATAAAAGCATTTAATGGCAGCAAGTTTAGCGTTTCCATATTCCACCAATGACGCAAAGTCGGAACTTTTGATCGCCAAACATGCCCGAATTCTAGTTGCCGGAGTTCCTTGTTCTGGGAATGCCACTTCAAAATCGCGGCGAAATGAAACCCAATCCCGCACCAAAGGTTTCCAATGTTTATAAAATCTCGCCGCTCTACCTCGTAAGGCGTCCCCGGCTTTCAAAACAATTAAAGTGTCCGATAAGCAAATTTCCTGCTGAATACGAGTGACCTCATCCATCCATTCGGTCATGGTGAAGGGGGTATCGTCGGGATCAAAAGTTGACAGCTTGATCTGCGCAGAACCTACGAAGTTGTTTTCCTGACTAAGCGCAAACTGTTTGGAACTGGGCGAGGCCGTGTCCACTGGACTCTGTTGGGTAGCCATTGTTGTTAAAACCTTAATCATCTGATTTTGGAGCTGTATATTATTCCTCTGCTGCAGTTCCCACATTTTCATCATGTTACTGTTTATATTGCTCTCACTGTCAACTTGATCTGGTTCGCTTTCACTGTCACTGTACTCACTAACGAGGCTCTGTGCACTTTTGTCCGCCATTTTTCCACACAAAAGGATATTTTCTCGACAAGATTTTGTCCTTCCTCCTTCGATTTTGGGCTCAAAGGAGGTATCCCACTTCTGATGATAGATTTTAGTATAAATTAAACTCGAAATTATGGAAATGATTGTTTTTTAATGAAACTTTGAAAAATAAAATATGGAAGCAAGTTCGCAATATGAATGTCAACGACTGACTGCTGGAATTGTGCTTGACTGTTCGAACTATTGTGCTTTTTGCCCGGTCATCAGATTTGCGTTGGACCCAGTCTCCGAGGAGGTGATGAAATCATCAGTGGCGGGTTCTTGAAAGCTAACAAATATATAAATATAGTTTCCTCTTGTTATTTTTGAACACTCAAATTTTTCTAATCCATCCTGAATATAGACAACGTCAACTGAACACATTGTCCGAATATAGCCGAGCGATACAGATTTTTTCAACTATATATATATAGATTAGTCAGAATTCTATAAAGATTTTTCGATAAAGTTACTAGCTATATATGTATTATATTTATAGTATTTTCCTCACATGTATTTCTATTATTCGAACTGTACAGCAAGAATAACGTTTTGTCTATATTCTCCTCATATATAGAATATATGTTTTTTTTTTGTATAGTAACATATAAAGTATTGTTATACCACCGGTATCAGATCAATATATAGTTCATGTACCGGTCTTTCTACGAAACAATTAGTGCATTGTTGAAAATGATTGTTCTCTTACTTAAATATATAGCTATATCCTATATATACAAATAAGGAAAATGGATCTCCAAATATATGTTGCTAAGCGTTAAACTCGAGAACGGCTGGACCAATTCAGATTTTTTTTTTAATCAGTATTATACTTGAAGTTGGAATAAAGTTCTTGCATGTGAAGGGATAGTAAAAAAGTTGCACGGAAAAATGTGAAAGTCCTTTAATTACCTTTATAGACGGAATAACGCGTTAGTAAAGATTCCTGTACCGAATCTATATTAAAACTTGCCTCGTCAATAAAGAAATTTTCGCGCTCCGGTGAGACTCTAGTGGGGTTAAATGAAAGCTGCAAATGGGGTAATTTCAAATCTGAAATATCGGTTCCAAAACATTCAAAACACGTATTGAGATAGTCTTTGATTCCCAATTGAACATAATATCCATTGTCCATACGCGGCGAGTTCACGGATCTATAGGTGTTCTAATATATACCTATTACCTCATACCTATCATAGGTATATAGGTACTGATTTTCATTCATTAATGTGATGAGTTTTTGAGCAAAAATTTCATTTGCTTTATTCATTTTACATTCATCCATCCACATCAAATTCGAGCATCTTGATTTTTTCTTCCAACTCATGTTTCTCCTTATATAAACTTATTTGTACTTCCTTTCTTAATATCTCAAGTTTTTCATTGTGGAAGATGACATTATCCAATACTTCCACATTTTATATCCTTGATCATGACCAACAAGTTGATAAGAGGAAAATCCATACCTTATTCTGGTAAAGGTATGCCTATAGGTACTATATATACAAATGGAATACTGCATTGAACAAGAATAATTTGGTAATGGTAATATATATATATACAGCCATATGCCACACAATAGAGGATACTAAAATAACAAAAAACAGTTTCCTATGAACATGGGTCCACAAGGCCTTCGGTTAAAATATACGGGGTGTTGAATTTACAATTTTTTTGGGAGTTTTTTGAATATCTTAAGCCAGAGACACAAGAAATGGATTCAAATATGATCTTAGTTTTGTGATGACTGATAAAGGGCGCTAATACATACAGGGTTCCATCTCTATATATTGAATCGGTCGTAACACGTATATATAAGTACACTGTGATGTATATGTCATTTTCGACGGAAAAAATTTATTATCCCTTCTTTTATACTTGAGAAAGGTATACCATGTCCAAGTCGCTAGAAGCAATGGTTCCAGTACAAATGCATCTAAAAGCAGACAATGCACGCAAATTATTCAAAAAGCGCCAAAGTATAACTTTTGCAAAAATAATGATAAATACTTCAACAATTACATTTTAATGGTATGATGAAAGATATGATTAATTAGAACAAAACATTAAGTTTTTAGAAGATGTTCAAATTGCTGCCCTCATATACTTTTATCAATACAATTTTCCATTTAAATTCAACACCCCGTATCTTTTAACCGAAGGCCTTGCGGACCCATGTTCATAGGAACTTTTTTCCTTATTTTAGTGTCCTCTATTGTGTGGCACTATGCGATGTACTTTTTTATATGTCACCCTGTATTCCACTACTAAAACCATCTATTTTGTTCAGTTTTTCAGTCAAGCCCGCCACTGGTCAATCGAAAATGTTCGGGGATGTCGATAGCTAGCTTTGGCAGTATACTTCACATTAGTCAGTAATGTTGAGATTGTTTTGTTTTGTTTACCTGATTTTGAGGTTATAACATTTCAAAATGAGTGAATTTGAACTACATGATATTGTCACTGCACTTTTAAGTACATTAGGGTAATAGTTCTCTAATATATCAACTCATTTTCTGTAGACAATTATTCATTTTTCAGGGGTAAAGTCACTCCGAACAAGTTAGTAGAATATCTACAAGAAAGACAATCTAGAAATACTGCAGGATGCTCAATCATTATTCAGAAACATTTAACTCGGCTTTCTCAAGATATTTCTGATCCAGATACATTTTTAGCCAAATACAATGATCTCAAGGATAAAAAGTGAGTGCACAAATATCTAGAATATTATTTATGTTATTATTATATCTGCCTCTTCAATTCCTAATCCACATTCTTATTTGCCATCAAGTTGATGTTATAGAAGGTATAATGAAGTAATGAATCATATCCTGGATAATATCACAGATATTACCTATAAGTACCAGCCTTCATCCATCCACTTTTGCCTAATTGATTTTCACAGAGATCTACCTACCCAGATTTACCCAAAGACAAACTTCATGAGCAAGAAAATGGATAAGAAAAGTCCCTGGAAAATCAGAACACTATACTTATCTGCCAGTTAAGTTTTTAGTGGTTTTTAGTTACAAGTTACAAACAGCTATTAGGCAGCTATTATCCTGTTGGCCTTAGAATCTATTCTATTCCACATTGAATTTTGTGTAGATAACTGATCATTAGTTGGAATGAGGACTACTTATTCCAAAGGAAGTGAAGAAATGAAATTAGTCCTTCAGTCAAAAGATGCCACCAACTTCCTTATTTTAAATAAGAACCTAAGTTTTTTTAATATTTTTTACTTGGTTGGATTGGCTTTCTAACTTTCTAAAGTTGTGAGTTTACACTGCCTGATCTAGCTGATTTATATAGAAAAAGAATATTCTCAGATATATTATGATGATTAAAAAAATTGATACATACAAAGAAATACATTATAAGAATTCACATTCTCCATCAGATGAAAATATTGATTCTTTTTTAGTATATTCAACAGAAAACAAATACTTTTCTGGCTATATGCCATGACAAACATTGAATTACATCTGTTGAACACACATAATTAATATGGATGTGAAAATACTTCTGGAGTTGAATATATTATTATGCATTCTCTTTCAGATAAATATATAGGGTGTTCATTAGTCATGGATCAAAAGAAGTGGGGTGGTAGTGAGGGTCATTTCAAATCAAACTAACCATATATTATGTGGTTATCCAATTGTTGATTCAAAAGTTATTAAAGTTCTTTCATTCCTATAAAAAGAATTTATTACAATAAAACTGTCACATTTGTGATTTTCTCTTCTACAAGTTTCATCCACATTTATGCACCTTCCACCAGAAATAATTTTACAACATGCTTCACTCTTTATAATTAAATGTTGTTTTCCTTGAGTTTTGTCATCAAATGAAATATTTTAGTTGATTTCTAAATGCTGCTAGCTGATTTAGAAACTACCCCACAAAGATAACCAATTATAAGAAATAGTTGCCCATTTAATACAGATTTCGAAATGGTATAACATATGAGGTTATTCAAAACAGCCTTTTTGTTATTAATTTTTTTGAATGGGTCGCAGTTTTCAGAAAAATTCAATAACTTCTGAACCATCCATAATTAGATAACAACATATACCATTAGTTCGATTACAAATGATCCCCCCTACTATCCCACTTCGTTTAATTCATTACTTATGGGACACACAATATACAGTGTGTCCCACTTACCATGCTCACCATGGGTACCTTTTTAACGGTGAGAGATACGAGGTCGGTTAAATGACACCAAATGTGGAGTTTGTCAAGGCCAACTATAATGTGAAAAAATATTTTGATGAAATCTATTCGTTTTTGTTTTATACACAAAAAACAGATTTTGATCATTTTCATGTCTCCTCCATAACTTCTTTATTAAAGAAAATATTCAAATAGGAATTTCACGTTTTCATGGCAGTTTTTCAAAGTGATTTCGAAAAAAATATGAAATTTATACTAACTCTTCTAGAATTTGAGATATCAGCACCAACTTTAGTTTTTCAAATGTAGGTCATAGCTCACTATGACTTAGTTACAAATAACTTTTTTTCTCTTACAGATGATATGTGGCAGTTATAGTCTCGGTTATACTTTTGTGTTGATAACAACGGAGTTATCGTCATTTATACCAAAACAAATAATTATTCGGAAGTTGCCATCTTGAATTTATGAATTTTAACAAAAAAATCATGATCCTTGACCTCGAAAACCACCACTTACCAATTTTGAATGAAATCGGGCCAAATCTTGTCCGACATCTTGGAGCAGCCATTTTATTTAATTTCAACAAAAATTCCATAATGTATTGTCACCAAAATTATGAACATCTGCCAAATTTCAAGTCAATCGGAGTTATGGAATTTTTGTTGAAATTAAATAATATGGCTGCTCAAAGATGGCGGACAAGATTTGGTCCGATTCCATTCCAAATTGGTAAGTGGGGGTTTTTGAGGTCGGAGATCATAATTTTTTTGTTGAAATTCATAAATTCAAGATGGCGGCTTCCGAAAAATGTTTTGTTTTTGTATAAATGACGATAACTCCGTTGTTATCGACACAAAACTATTTCTGCGACATATCATCTGTGAGAGAAAAAAAAGTTATTTGTAACTAAGTCATAGTGAGCTATGACCTACATTTGAAAAACTAAAGTTGGTGCTGATATCTCAAATTCTAGAAGAGTTGGTATAAATTTCATATTTTTTTCGAAATCACTTTGAAAAACTGCCATAAGAATGTGAAATTCATATTCGAATATTTTCCTAAATAAGGAAGTTATGGAGGAGACAAGAGAATGATCAAAATCTGTTTTTTGCTTATAAAACAAAAACTAATAGATTTTATCAAAATATTTGTTCACATTATAGTTGGCCTTGACAAACTCCACATTTGGTGTCATTTAACCGACCTCATATCTCTCACCGTTAAAAAGATACCAATGATGAGCATGGTTAGTGAGACACACTGTATATGTATACAGGGTTTTTGTTAATTCCACACATTCCTATGAAGATGTGATGGAGGAGGTTGGGAGAAGTGAATTCAACCCTAATATGCATTATGCAAAAGTTGATGGTTTTTGAGATATTTGAATTTTTCTGTTTGTTTTCTGAAAGGTAGACTTTGAGGGTTTGAAAGTTAGTTTTCAGAAAATCTAACGTTGTTTTTCCCTGTATAATAATCAACTCATCATTTTTTGTATTTATTGAAATTCTTGCTAACACTCCCAAACATTGATCTATGATTTGGTTAAAATTTCACCAGAATCGACTTACAGGGCGATCAATTTGCCAAATTTTGTTGCTGGCCGGGCTTTTTTTGCCGGTGAGTCTATATGATAACTGCAATTGTTTATAGTTTATAGTAGTAAGGTAGTTGTTCATCGTTATTTTTCATGATATAATCAACAACGACGCCAAGTTGTCTTCTTTTTTTATTATTTTTTTCATCCCTACGTCATCCGTACGCCACAGTTTGCCTCCCCGAAAATTAGAAATTGTTTTATTTTGAAAATGAAAACGACTTGGACTTTATCGATCGCCATTCAGTACAGCGTGGACATAAAACTGAGGGATTCCTAACTTATTTTATGAAGATTCATCTGTAGGAAACTTCTTCATTATCCTGTTTAAGTGAACACGGCAACGTCTCAGTCGCGCTAGCAAAATTGCATGGCAGTTCACAATGACGTCAGCAAGATGGCGAAGGAGCCAGAACGTTACCACCGATACAACAAGGCCAGCAGCGAGGCCAGCAGACTCTGACGTAAACAGCTCGTGACGTCACCAAGAGAGGCCAGTGTTTTATTTTATCGCTTGTTGACTAACGCTTCAGTTCGTGTTAATTCATCAGTGATTCACGTATGTTTTTGAAACGGTCCCGAATTCTTTTGTTGTTTATTCATCAAAATAATTGGCGAAAAAATTACTGTTTTGTGAAATATTTTGTGTTGTGATCGACGAAATAACAATGCCTTTCAAGTGTTGTGTTCCCTTTTGTCGGGGGAATTATGTGGGTGGTTCAAAAGTTCATGCTTTTAGTTTCCCATTGGACGAGGAGCTATCGAAAATGTGGGTATATGCAATTCACCGCGAGGATTTTACTCCATCTAAGTTCAGTAGTAAACAGAGCTTAATTTATAATGATGAATTAATAATAGAAGACAATTACTCTCTCATAAAACGTACAAGTAGAGAAAAAATAGAAAAGCTTTGATTGTGCAGTTAGTTTTGTATTCGTATATTATAGTCAACAAAATCATCTCTGAATTCGAGGAAATTTTCTTGAATGTTCATAATAAACGGGCATTTTCATTCTCAAATTTCTTTTTGAAAACGGTCATTTGCCTCGTGGCAATGAATGCAGAATTCATTCCAATGATCAAATTGCAACTATCATATTAACATGAACTACAAACACTCTACTTGAAAAGGTAAAACTGCATTTATCATGATATTTATCATGAAGATATTTGACTGAAAAGTTCAAAATTTCACCTTCTTTTTCACCTGTCTTCTGGATGGCATTTAGAACAAATTTCCCTTCTTTTCTCATCATATTGGACAATTTATATATAATTCAACTATAAATATGATTTTCTTGAGATTAATCCATATTTAGTGAAAAGAAGGAAGAATATCATATCATATCAAAATAATGGCGTGTGTAATGTCATTTGAAAGCAATCTATTGACATTTGACATCTCGTATTTTGATTGACTATTGATTAAATGGTCGTCATCTGGAATGCTTGTTCACTAAATATGAAAAACTCGCCATAAAAATCATATTTCCTGTTGCATTTTCTATATAAAAATGTGCCATCCAAGTACATCATGAGTATATAAAGTGTCCAATGACCGAGCCAATGACAAAATAAGAGCAAGTAGCTTCAAATGTCCCCAACACAAGGGGAGAAAGAAGGCGAAATTTCGAACTTTTTCTTGAAATATCTCAATAAATAGTGGTTTGTTCACATATTCATTATAAAATTCGGTTTATCAGACAAAAATACGTGAGAACCAAAAAAAACCCTCGCATGATAAATGCAGTTTTACCCTTAAAAATTACGGTTTCAAGTGTAATGATCCACTTGGGTGAAAAATCCAACAACAGAAAATTGAAAACACTCACTGGTTATTTTTTCAGGTAATAGGAATTCTCCAAGATGAATATAGGTAATTGTAACAAACGGCATGTCAATCTAAATAAAATACATTTTCCACAATTTTCTTTCGATCAATCTCACGATAAGTTTATGTTCTGCGGGCCCTGTATAAGTAGGTGTGAAGTTTACCTTCACCACAATTTTTGCCAATATATTTAATTCGAATGGGTTGCTGTAGGTGGATATTTGTATTTTATCCTGGTTTTTGCTTTAAAACTTCGTTTTTCCATAATAAAATCGAATGGGGTGCGAAGAAGGGCTGAGTTGACGACTGGCATCCTTTTTCAACCGGGAGCCCTTCAAAAAACAGCAAAATCGGCTCAATGATGATTTAAAACTGAAATCGAAATACGCGGTCGCTATAAGCGCTTGTCGTTTCGAGCCTCACTAAGTGACGTCACCCACGGAGCATGCAGGCCTTGTTGTATCGGTGGTAACGGCCAGAACCAATTATTTATATGACGTATACAATCAGGTATACAATTATTGTATTATCATAAACTTCCCGGAGAAATAAACATCGGGATACGGGAAAAAACACAAAAATTACCAAAAACAACCCGTTTGTAGGGGTCGCCAAGATTGATTGATTGAGAAGGTTGACCGATGACACCGTACATGGTGAATTCCCGGCCTTGCATGCCAGGGTTGCCATCTCGATTTTTATTTCATCAGTAGATATACCTTGTCAGAAATTCAGTAGATTTATTTTGTGCCATACAAATTTCAGGATAATGAAATGAACCTATGACGTCAAAAAAATATGTGCTTTTTTATGACGGAAAAAAATGACATTTTATTTATGTGGGCATGTCACTTTTCATAAAATTACTTTTTTCCCACGAAAAAGTGAGTGTTTGCTCACCAACATATTGAGTTCTTAGACGCATTCGAATTCATTATCGGTGGCGCCAGAACATGTATTTACAGAGCGTGCACAAATATCACCCAAGATATTATGAGTCTATATGATTGAATAAAGATCGATAATAATGAGTGATTATAATAATGAATAAGTGTCATGTTTTTTTTTTCAGTAGATTATGAATGTATCAGTAGATCAATATCTTTCAAATCGCTCACAATTTGTCTCTTTGAAGAATTCTCGGTCTAATGCCAAGAAGGTAACCCTGGGAGTGCCGCAAGGGTCCATCCTCGCTCCGATACTTTTTAACCTCTATACGAATGATATAAATCAATTGAATGTTCCAGCATCCCTCACCTGTTATGCTGATGATACCTCGATAATGGTTTGCAAACAATGATTTGTTTCTTAATAGCAGCAAGACTTCATCAGTTAGATTCCATACAAGACAAAAACAATGTAATGATCTGAGCTTTAGGGTTGGTGAGTCAACCCTAAACACGAATCAGGAGGTTGTTAAATTCTTAGGCGTATTTCTTGATGAATGTCTTACCTGGAATAAGCACTGTGAATACATTGTGAATAAAATTAATGTTATAAATTTTCAACTCAGGACTCTGAGAAATACCTTGAATTTAAATCAATTGTGCAGTCTCTACTTTGCTCAAGTGGACTCACGTATCTGATATGGTATATGTTTCTGGGGGTCATCTACATCAGCGAAATATATTTTTCTGGCTCAAAAAAAGGCTGTAAGAAGTATGATGGGCATTCAGAGTATGGATTCCTGCAAGCCTTTTTTCATAAGGTTGAAGATATAAACGCTGCCCTGCCTCCTTATATTTGAATTATGTATCTATGTATTTGTTAACAAGCAACTGTTTGCTCGCAACAGTGATATACATGATGTGAATACTCGCTCAAGGAACGAATTCTATATTCAACCAAGCAGAACAAATATTTTGAGTAATACACCAAATATCCTAGGTCGTAGAATATTCAATAACTTACCTGAATATTTGAAAAATGCAAAAAAAGTATCTTCTTTCAAAAAATGCTTGAAATCATTCCTCATAGAAAAGTGTTTCTACTCGCTAACAAATATTTTCATAAATGGCCATTGACCATGTTTCTCTCTTTTACATAATGTTCGTCCATCATATTATGTAATCTGTCATTTATCTAGTTTTAGATTTATATATTTGTAACATCCTGACTATTCCTATACTTTTTTAGAAAGTCTAAAGGAAAATAAAGATATTTATTTATTTAGTTATTTAATATGCAAATCAGTAGATCTCCTGAAAACTCAGTAAAACTGGCAACCCTGTCGCATGCTAACTTGTCAATCTGGTGGTTCCTCGATCTTTATTTTTGTGTCCTGACAAAAACAAACAACGTCGTGCACTAGCAATGATGTCAGTTTGTGAAGTGGTGGTAAAGAGTACATTATATTAATATTATCTCTTATTTCATCATGAGTGATAAACGCACGTTTTATCGTTTTCATTCTCAGGCAAGAAACTTCAAGATTCCTTGTTTTCTTGACAGGAAATTTTGTCATTGACATGAAATTTCTTGTCTTTTATTGAAATCTAAAATTACTTTTTGTCTTAATCTTGTCTTGAGATCAAGACTAGATCTTGAAATTTTCAAGAAGTTGGTGACCCCTACCCGTTTGTACTCCATTGGTAATTAACTAACCATTTGTCTTTGTTTCATGATTGATCTTTCAGTGTTGACTCTTTGAATTCGTATGTGGAATTGCTGGATTTGATTTCTCAAGATCACAGCTTGAAGGACTTCATTCTAAGGAGTACCAAGCCGACATCTTGCTCGAAGGCAGAGCTGACGAAAGATGATTTACCTCAGGTGATTTACAATATTCATTAGCCTTATTCTGGAACTTATTGGCAGAGTATGTTGATTCTTCCGCTATCTCAAGGGGAAGGTTCTTCAAGTAATCCTTTGTGAAAAATAGCTTCCTTTTCGCATCTTCAGCCTCCGTGGTTGACAGTGCAACTGTAGATTGTTTTTTTGGTTGTCACCTGATTGCACCGCTGCTTATCATGAAAATGTACTTAGTAGTTAGTTGATTTCCAGTCGTTATCATTTGTTTGGAAATTGACTTATGGATCACTCTTGTGTTTTTTTCACCACTTATTTCACCATTATACAGGGTGTCCGCTAAAAGGAGGTCAATCCATTAACCATATTTTCCTTGAACAATAACAATATGAGTTTCTAAATACCATTTTTCATTTTAGCCCTTTATATTCGATATACAGGGTGTCAAAGTTGAGAATTATAAACTGTTTTCTTCTAATTACTCGCATATTTAAGAATATATCAATCTCATGGTACATTACTTCAGCACAAAGAGTTAGATCGTGTGAGGAGAACAATCAGAAAATAACTGTCAAATATTCAAAATACTGGGGGTACACACTTACCCCTATATTTTTTTTGTACGTGCGCTAATGACTTCCTATCTATTTTTCTTCAAGTGTTCAATCATTTTTGAGTATTTTTTGTTTCTTGTAAAATTTCGATAAAATTATTTGTTTTTACGATAATTCGAAGAGTACTGGTTATTGTTTGATGCCAATGCAGCTTACAATCTCATAATGTTCACATACTCCTATTTATTTCGTCGGAATTGGAAGAGAGCGTGTTTTTTCACGTACGAAAAGGTAAATATCGACATACCAGGTGCTCAGAGCGAATGTATAGAAATTATTATTACAAAAAAAAAAGTGAGGACACGTGTCGAATGAAGTTTTTTTGCCAATCGAACGGCGTGAATTTTTTTTCATGGGGTCAAATAAAAACAATGTTTTTGGAATTTCGGGAAAATATTGATTTTAGGAGGATGGGGGTGAGGTCGATTGACGAGCCCACCCTTCTTAAGGATTCCTTCTTAATCGGTTTGAGCGATTTTGGTGGTGCGGAATTTTTTAAAAATATTTTCGAGTCTCTTTCCCACCGTATTGTATGTCGGGCGCAAACGAAAGGGAAATAAAATCGAAAAAAATGAAAAAAAAATATTTTCGGAAACTTTTGGTGAAATTATGATATTCATGATTTCAATAGCTACTTGATGAAAAATATAGCAGATAAGGATTGTCTATGGATGTATGTTTTGTGCATAAGCCACATATTTTTCAAAGGCTAAGATTTTCTTTAATCAAAAGGGCTCGCATGTGTATTAAAAAAATTCATATCGAGCAATCCATTTAGGCGTGTTGAATTTCTATCGATTTTTTTTTCGTTAAAATTATTTTAATACATTCGCTCTGAGCACCCGGTATTTCTATATTTACCTTTTCCTACGTAAAAAGTTACGCCCTCTTCCAATTTCGACGAAATAAATAGGAGTATGTGAACATTATGAGATTACCGTAAGCCGCATAGGCATCAAACAATAACCAGTACTTTTCGAATTATCTTAAAAACAAATAACTTTATCGAAATTTTAAAAGAAACAAAAAATACTTAAAAAGGATGGAACACTTGAAGAAAAATAGATAGGAAGTCATTAGCGTACGTACGAAAAAAACATGGGGGTAAGTGTGTACTTGAACCCCAGTGTTTTGAATATTTGACAGTTATTTTCTGTTTTGTTTACCTCACACGATGTTACTCTTTGTGCTGAAGTAATATACCAATTTTGAGATTGATATCTTATTAAATACGCGAGTAATTAGAAAAAAACAGTTTTTAATTTCCAACTTTGACACCCTGTATATCGAATATGAAGGGCTAAAATGAAAAATGGTATTTAGAAATTCGTATTGTTTTTGTTCAAGGAATATATGGTTAATGGATTGACCCTTTTAGCGGACACCCTGTAGAAAGATTCCATCTAATGAGAAGTAACATTTCTTCAACCAAGGTGAATAATAAAAAAACTGTTGATAGTGTCAATGATATGCATCATACATACGTAGATACTGATGCCTACTCTATGACAGCAATGTACTTAATATCAGAATGCTATTTTTCCTCAGTAACTGTCAATTCATGTTCAAAAACAAATGTTCGCAAACATTTTCATCTCACTCATATAAGACACGTCAAGTTACAAAGAAATATTTATCCGTACCTTTCTGTCAAAAAGACTCTACTCAGAGGTTTGCAAAGAATATAGCCCCCAGAATTTATAATATGCTGCCAACTGAGATCAGAAATGTTGATAAATATAAAATGTTCTCTAAGATGTGTAGAGTTTACATAAACAATAATTATAATTTATTCAGAACTTGTCTGGATATCAAATAGGTAGGTCGTTGTAGTAATTCGAAAAAAAAAACTGTTCTTGTGTTTATTGAGATTACTTTATATATTAGTTTTCGACTCGAAAATAACAGTTTTTCAGAACAGGAAATATATCTTTGAAAGCTATTTAAATGAGTTAGGATATAATGCACACACAGGTGTTACACCTAGGTGCATGTTCAAATCTAGAATCTACATGTAGAAATATCTGTATCGAACATGTATGTATGATATATATAGTAATGAATTGTATTAAATGTAAAGATTAAATGTAAATGTAAAATCAATGAAAAATTATACATTCATTATTTACTAAAACCATTATAGTCCAGTCATTATATACTTTGACCCGTGAATAATTTTTAGTGTTTTTTTTTTCATAGGTGTCTCGGGGGGGTCACTGGGAGTGTAAATTCAAAATGGCGACCAAATCAAGCTTTTGCGTATGTTTTTTTTTTGTTAAAAAACGGTTTTTCTTGAATAACTCGGCCATTTTTGATTCTACAGAAAAAGTTTGGGGACAAAAATTGTAGTAAATTTGGTTCTCTACAAGTTTGGTCCTCACAATTTGTCTGATAGGATCGATATTTTGTAAATTAAACCTGAAAAAAGCGACAAATTCGAAATATTTTCATTATCATTTTCATTTTATTGTATACAACTTTCGCCCTATTCGTTGCACCTGCAGAATTGAAAAAGAGGAGATATTGCGAATATTTCTGAATGGGTACATATTTTCTGGTTAAATTCCGAAAATATCGATTTTCGGAAAAACAGGTAAAGACCAAATTTGTCGAAAGTTTGATTCTCTACAAGTTTGTTCCATCTTATTTATGGTGTAAAGTTGAGAATAAACGAGATAATGATGATATTTCGAATGAGTCGCTTTTTTCAGGTTTAATTTACAAAATATCGATCCTATCAGAAAAATTGTTAGAATCAAACTTGTAGAGAACCAAATTTACTACAACTTTTGTCCCCAAACTTTTTCTGTAGAATCAAAAATGGCCGAGTTATTCAAGAAAAACCGTTGGGCGAGTAGACTAATAATGAATTATTGGCATTCAATTACTCCACTGTATCGTTAGGAACCTAAATCAATTTTTGCAACACGCTTTTTTACGTAAATAATGAGTCTATGTGTTGTTCAAAATTGTTGAAATTCAGAGCTTATTTCAAACGTACCGTCATGGCCGCCATTTGAGATCTAACACCCATCTCAGTTTGTACCTGAATCACTATACCGGGTGGCTACGGAAGTATTGCCTACGGAATATCTCAGTTATTGTATGAAGTAGGTTCGCGAAATTAGGAGCGTCGATATAATGACATAAAAGCTAGAATTTGAGCATGTTAACATGTCGACGTTAACTTCCGGTCTGACCGGAAGTAACATCAACTTTCTTATTTTAAATGAAAACCCAATCTTTTTTCTTTTCGCTTTATTCAGCATTCAATTCCCTTTCTGATGACATATCACAAGTTGGTATCTAACCAGAAACTAGATCAGAAAAAAAATATTATTGAAATTCACCGAGTAGGCCGTGGAAGCAAAATGAAAGCCAAAAATTGAAAAGTTGGCTATGGAAACCATAACAATGGTTATGCTGAATAGTACAGGCAAGAAAAAGTTGTATGTTCCCATTAAAGTTATGGACCTACAGAGTATTGTTTTTTTCCCAATTTTTCCAAAATTTTTTATGGCGGCTTTTCATAACGCCGACGAATGAAAATAAAATATCACAGTAGTAGCAACTGTTATCAAGTGAGGTATGGTTTCCATAGCCAACTTTTCAATTTTTGGCTTTCATTTTGCTTGCTCGGCCTACTCGGTGAATTTCAATAATAATTTTTTTCTGATCTAGTTTCTGGTTAGATACCAACTTGTGATATGAATGTTGAATGTTGAATAAAGCGAAAAGAAAAAAAAATAGGGTTTCCATTCAAAATAAGAAAGTTGATGTTACTTCCGGTCAGACCGGAAGTTAACTTCGACATGTCAATATGCTCAAATTCTAGCTCTTATGTCATTATATCGATGCTTCAAATTTCACAAACCTACTTTATACAATAACTGAGATATTCCGTAGGCAATACTTCCGTAGCCACCCGGTATATTCGAATATTTCATGCTTTGTAAATGTTGTGAAAGTAAAAAATCATTCTATTCTAAATTTTAATAAGTACATGTTATATATTATGTATATTTCAGAATTCTTTTGGGCAACACCACAGACAAATACACTGGTGTTTCGTGGAGTTCTATTTTAATTCTAAAATTATATGTAAATTGTCTATCATGTACTACTTATTGTTAATTGGAAATAGAAAAAATGAACAAAATTTTTTCTTTATAAATACCCAGCAGCTGGCTAAATACGTACTACCCATCACTAGATAACACTTCTCCAGAAAGAGAAAGAGTTCCTAAATGTATTTGACACTGCTTTTTTGACGTTTTTTTATATTAGAGTACGGACAGTATGACAAGCACTGACAATCAGACATAACTACAAATCAATGGGCGTGTACACCTTGGTAGAACTTTTAACTCAAACCATGTTTATAATGATCCTTAATGACATAAATAATGATTGACGACATAATTCGATCGAAAAATTAACTGGAATGTTTTATTTTTGGACATAAATAATAGTACCATCTGAAAACGGACCCTCTTATAACGTAGAAACCTCATCTCGCCATAGTTAAAAGAAAATATCAAACGCCGGACAGAGACTGAGGCAACTGATATATTAATTCTTTCAACTGTGATCTCGCGCTAATTCACTATGTCATAAATCATGTATCATTCATATCTGTCTGGAATAGTCTTGCTTCATTATTAGAGTTTTGACGTCACATCATCGCCTCGTTTTCATTGGTTTTCAGAGAGTCGAAAAATCGGGGATTTCAATAATTTTTTTTAAAACGTAGGGAGCTCACAGCAAGAAACGGTTTGCGATGGTGAGCTAGTTTGGGTGAGTTCTATCGAATTATGAAATAAAAATTGTTTGTGATATAAGCCCATTCCCGTGATACATAGATAATTTTATTTCTGACTGATTTCATTCGTTAGATACCTTCCCGATTGGAAGTAAGACATGTTTTTCCGTATAGTTTCAATGTCATCAGAACGTCAGATGATGATCTTGACTACCGCGAATAGGAGATTCCTTATTGCTACGTTATTGCGTGGTTGTTGCTATGCATTTCTTATTTAATTTTAGCTAGAGGGAATTATAGCATCTATAACATCCCAAGGGAGTTATGACCCTCCTAATTGATAGTGTAACTAAGATGATATAAGCTTATAATATACCAGTCAGAAATAAATGTTGTTATAGTAAAAAATTATTCCATTTTGAATTATAATAAGTATACAGGGTGTTTCATAATTGAATGTCAATATTCGAGGAGGCGATTCTTGGGAGCATTCTAAGAAGAAAGTTTCATATGAACGTATGACCTAAACGTCCTAACTTTTGAGATACAGGGTGGTAAAGTTCTCAAAAATGTATATAGCCTACCACAATGAAAAGTTGTAATTCCAAAAAACCAAATACGAATACGAAGTTTACAAACTATGAATTGTATTTCTGAAATTTGCTATAATCATGTAGTGAAAAGCTTTTTATTTGTTTAAGCGAAAACCGTGCATCAGATTGTGGTGATCAAATTTGCTTAGAAATGATCGGGAATTTCAGGAATGATTTCAATTTCGAGATAAATCAATGGCGTACCGTCTGCCAAAATAGTTATGTGAAATTCCATACGAACGCCACTGGTGGCAACAACAAAAATGTGGTACACTAACTGATGTCTCTGGATACATAGTACATGTATGCCAAATTTCATCAGAATATCTGAAGTTGTATTACAGATATTAATAAAAAACTTTCAATTTTTGAGAACTTTACCACCCCGTATCTCAAAAGTTAGGACGTTTAGGTCATACGTTCATATGAAACTTTTTTCTTAGAATGGGCCCAAGAATCGCCTCTCCAAATATTGACATCCAATTATAAAACACCCTGTATATATGTTATATGTACGTATATTTCAGATTTCTTTTGGCCAACACCACAGACAAATACACTGGTGTTTCGTGGAGTTCTATTTTGATTCCAAAACTATATGTAAATTGTGTATTTATCATGTACTACTTGTTAATTGGAAATAGAAAAAATGAACCTTTATTTATAAATACCCACTTCTGGATGGGTATCAATCATAAGGGTAAATACCCAATTCATAAATACCCAGCAGCTGGGTAAATACGTACTGCCCATCACTAGGTAATACCTCTCCAGAAACTAGAGTTCCTAAATGTACTTGACACTGCTGTTTTGACGTTTTTTTTATATTAGAGTACGGACACTATGACAAGCACTGACAATCAGACATAACCACAAATGAATTTATGGAAAAAGCGGGAACTGACAGTATACGGACCCACATGACATAAATTTCAAAGGTTTGACAAATTGAGAGAATTAGGTGAAAGATGCAAGTTTGTGCAGTTTCCAACTGTGAGAACACGGGAAATCAATTCACTCCATTCGAATTTCCATCGGATAACGTAATTCAACAAAAATGGAAACAGAATATGATGCGGCCGGCATGGAATATAGGTTCAGGCCACAAGGTTTACGAGTGGAATGGAGAGAGGAATTTAGGAAACAAGTAAAAGAAAAAAAATAGACAGTTGGAAAATAAGTTAAAGCAAAAAGATTCAGATACAAAAGTCAGAGTTAGCAACATTCAGAACTATTACCTAAAAATCATTTTAGATTTGAAACAAAATCAGCAAATTTCTTCAGAGAAATACAAGAAAATTGAACAAGCAAATATTCAGGCAGTTTTGATAAAAATTCATAGTTTCAATGAAGAATACTATGAAAAACTTTTGCATTTGAAAAACCGAATGGAAGATTTGAATAACAAATTGAATTATAACAGTAAAATTGTTGCTTTATATGAGCATGATTCATCTTAAAATTCAAAATTGAATGGTAACAGATGGAATGCAAAAAGTTTGGAAAAAGCGTTGGTGATCATTCACGGGTGGTTCATCTGGTTACAATAATTCTTTGGAAATAGGACTTTTCCTTTGAGAGTGTCCAATTTGGCCACCCTGTACATACCAACTTGATATCGACGTCCATTGAGGTCCTTCAGCCTCATTATTTCGAGAAGAAATAACTTGTTAATCAATTTATCGGACCCTTTTAATCACTCGAGGAGACGCTATGCACTCTCATCCAGAAATCAAAGACAGAGAAAGATATATGGATGTAGTCTTCCCAGGACTTGTGGAGGAAGGAAGATGCGAGGATCGTTTCGTTAAGCGAAAAACATATTCTTGTTCTTGTCTGGCAAAACATATGATTTGCTTCAAAATCGTTCGTGTCCGTACTCTAATGTACAAAAAACGTCAAAACAGCAGTGTCAAGTACATTTAGGAACTCTACCAGAAACGTCCTGTACGATGTGACTCTTGCAGGTTAAGTGCCGGCTGAAGACCGCCATCACGAAAAAACCCTCGAAAAACGAGGGCCGCAAAAGCATCCACAACCTATCCACCACTCTCCCAATAGCCACCACCCCTTCAGTAATGTCCTGGGTGCAGAGGCGCCCGAGCATGTCGTGGGACTTCTCTGTCCACAACATCTGCCAGCCCATTCCCACAGTGCCAGAAATCTCCCAGGAGAACGTCCTCATCGAGGATCTGCTCAATGTGCTGATCGGCTTGCCTGGCAACTATATCGAGCCAGACGAGCTCAAAGACGTTTACGGACCGAGGACGTTTTCCATTAATGAGAACGTTCCGCTGTCGCTCAGGGAGTTGGTGAGGCAGATCCTGCCTCTGGCCAATCACTATTCGATCATCCAGAGGTTCGTGGAGGAGAAGATGAGGTTCGAGTTCGGGCAGGTGAACAATGCTTTGGCCGAGGCTATGCAGTATTTCAACAAGGATCACATGGTTTGTGCTTTTTCGTTTTCACTTTTTCAGCTTCTTGCTTGTGTGAAATACACTTATCCAAAAAAATTAACGTCACACCAATCAGCATCCAAAAGTTAAAGATACATTTTCGTATGTTATACAACAATGGGGAAGTTTCCTTCAGATGAATTTTAATAAAATTAGTTCGGAACTCTCCAGTTTTATGTCCATGCTGTACAGAATAGCGACCGACAAAGTCCAAGTCGTTTTCATTTCCAAATTGAAACAATTTCTAATTTTCGGGGCGGTTAACTGTGACGTACATTCTGAATCTAGTTTGAAAATAGCTGATGGTAAAGAATATAGCTGGCGAATAGCTAACGAATAGCTAACGAATTAAAAACGAATGAAAAAAAAAAATAGAAGAGAAAGTAAAACTGGTAAACAGAAACATACATAACCTCAAATGCACTCGGAGCAGAAATGCAGAAGGTAGTTGGCTTCATTCTGACAGGTTATGGTTTTGTTATTTATGCAATGAAATATCTCGAATAGAGCTGGATCCTGAACGAAAATATCATTAAATCAATGAATCACTATCGGCTACATTCAATTATACTATCCTTCCTAATTTACTGTCATCGGTCAGAACAGAATGAAGCCGACACCTATGGCTCCTTCCTCTTGTTGTGCCTGTCAGTATTTTGAGTGGTGTGGACGGACTCAAAGTATCAGGCGCAGTTGCAAGATATAATTTGCAACTTTCCAAGAAAATAGATTCGTTTTATCAAGGAACGAATTCATTAGCAAAGCAATGACTGAAAAGTTATAAATAACATATTGTAATATAACGATAGTGAAAAATTATAGAATCTATCGCAAAATATCATGATTTATCTTCATTAGGAATCAACTTCATCCAGCCAATAAGAGATTTATAGGAATTATTCATAATACTTGACAAAGTAGGATTGAAGAACCTTTTATACCCCATTGCTGTTATGATATAATTATTATGCATTCAAAGAACATTTTCCGGAAATCTAGACATATGGATGATGTCGGCAACGTCGTGCTGGCACAGGGAATTTGGATTTTCAGAAAGTACATCATAGGAATGGTGGAGGAGCCAAGTTCCTCTTTTATTTGTTTCTTTCACAAACTTCACAGTGAGATAAGAACTTCAATATAGGAAACTTCCTCATTGTATTGATGGTTATCCAGACACAATTCTAATTTTAATCTTTAATTAATAAAGTTTATTCAATGAATACAGTGTGTCCCACTTACCATGCTCACCATGGGTATCTTTTTAACGGTGAGAGATACGAGGTCGGTTAAATGACACCAAATGTGGAGTTTCTCAAGGCCAACTAAAATGTGAAAAAATATTTTGATAAAATCCATTCGTTTTTGTTTTATACGCAAAAAACAGATTTTGATCATTCTCATGTCTCCTCCATAACTTCTTTATTTATGAAAATATTCCGATAGGAATTTCACATTCTCATGGCAGTTTTTCAAAGTGATTTCGAAAAAAATATGGAATTTTTACCAACTCTTCTAGAATTTGAGATATCAGCACCAACTTTAGTTTTTCAAATGTAGGTCATAGCTCACTATGACTTAGTTACAAATAACTTTTTTTTCTCTTGCAGATGATATGTCGCAGTAATAGTTTTGTGTTGATAACAACGGAGTTATCGTCATTTATACAAAAACAAAAAATTATTTGGAAAACATTTTTTCACATTATAGTTGGCCTTGACAAACTCCACATTTGGTGTCATTTAACCGACCTCGTATCTCACCGTTAAAAAGATACCCATGGTGAGCATGGTAAGTGGGACACACTGTATATACATTAGTGATATTGATAATAGTATTTTTTTTTTAGATATATCAAGCTTGTACGTGGTATGTTTGGTTACATTACAGCTCGGTTAAAACAAAAATTCAATAACATGATATAATTTCTCTTCTATTTCAATAAACGCTCGTGTGGTCGCCGAAAGCAACATTATTTATTTAAAAAAAATAAAGGAATTGTCGATAATCATCAATAAACGAGTCTTACTTGTTAAGATTATTCCACAAATTATATCATGAATGAAACAATAATTTCATCTCCTATTTCCATATGCAGTCGTGGCGACATGCAAATAAAAATACACCCATAAAAGATTTTAGGGTGTGGCCATGTAAACACCTGGAAGGGATCCTCTGTGAACGACGAGTGAGGCAAAAATATTGTTCAGGCAACCCGCAGTGGTTAGGGATACCTATCTCTTTCTATCTTATAGACTGTTGGCCCGCGACACAGGGTTTATCGATGTTCTAAGTCGGTATGCCATTTAAGGGACCCACTCACTTAGTCCAAGTTAACATGAAGAAGTGCCTCGGAGAGTCGCAATCCAGTCCTTGCCCTGGCCCTGACCTCACCTTTCGGTTGAAAAAAAGTTCAAAATTGTGACGAGTGAGGCAAAAAGGTTGTTCAGGCAACCCGCAGTGGTTACGGATACCTATCTCTTTCTATCTGATAATGACGCTCGCAATATTTGAAATATTTTCTCATTTTTTGCTTTTATTCAAAAGTGAACGTGATTAAATATAAACATCCATTTAGAAAAAAAGGATAATAATGCAATCATTTCTTCAATCAATTATTACTGGAAAATAATTATTGATTTTTTTATTGACTAAAAGGAAAATTTCATCTTCATTCTTACAGAATAGGCAATTCCACTTTGATTGAAAATAGCCATTTTTATATGGCGAACGATGTCATACATGACTCAGTATATCAAATAGCACTTCCTCTCATCTATTGATTCCTTTACAACCGTTTAATTAATACTTCAAAAGTGCTATAAATTGAGAGAGTTCCAAACGACCATTTTTCGCGGTGTGACGTCACTTGTATTTTCTTGAGGCTCCCTCTGACGACCCAAAGACTACAAAGCAAACTATAGAAGAAGAAAAAGATTAACCTCGAAATCTAATTCATAGTTCATTATTTCATTTTCAGTGATCTATCAGTGTTCTATTATAGTTTTTATTGAGTGACAAATGCAATGACGAATGGTGACAAGACCAAGTGACAAGACGAATTACCCAATGAAAATGTCATTCCGAAGTGTATGACGCGGTGTGACGCACCTTGTATTCGTCCAATGGAATGCCATCAATATTTCGCGCGCATTCGAGCAATTGTTTGAATTCAGTTACAATTTAATAATTTTTTTCTGGGTCAACCGCAATCGTAAGAGAATTGAAAAAAAATCTGAATTCATCCAGTATGTGTTCTAAATCATGAAAAAAAAAAATTCAAAAAATCATGGTGAAATTTCCTATCAGGAAGTCGAATGAATACAAAATTGAAATTATATATTCTCATTCAATTGTCACAATATATTTTATAGGGTGAGCAAAGCTCAATGTCTCAGCACTATCATAAGAGAATGAGAAACGATAGAAAACATTTTAAAAGAGGTTCTTGAATGGTATTGAGGACCTAAAGTCAATTTTAAGCCTAATTTTCAAGAGTACCTATTTTTCCATAAACATTTCACTATTAGAAGGTGAATAAAAGGATAATAAAAGGTGAACAGAAGTACAATGTTTGGACAAATTGTTTCATTCAAGATTTTTTTTCTGGAGAAGGAAACTTTTTAGTACCTCTTCAAGATTGTGATTCCATTTTTTACTTTTTGTTTCAGTGTTTTCACTTTTCTTTACAATAGGCCTTCTCGAATGAAACAGTTTGTGGGTTTTATTATCAATAAACTTTGAAACTGGGGTGCTGGAAGTTGTAGTCAAATCAATGTCCATATGAAAAACATTGTCCTTAGAACCCAAGTTTTGAACATCGATACACGCATCCATAGACACATCCTGGAAATAATTTACTATAGTTTTTCTAACATACTGAACAATTTTCAACTTACCCATGGAGGACAATTTCTGTTTGACTTGCTTATTTTGCATCCAAAGGCAACAAAATATAAATAACCATTGTTTGTTAATTCGAAATGACAAAAATCTCCAACAATAATCAATTCACAACAAATTCAGTCCTTTTGAAGAAACAAAACACGCCAATTTTAGTGATATTTTACATAACAAAAAACAATGAATTTCTGTCTTCACATTTTTGCCTCTTTTGATGAAAAAAAAAAAAAGATCTCAAGTACTCCAATCATTGGATAAACGAAAACGTATACTGCTCATTTTGCATCCAAAAGCAACAAAATATAAATAACCATTGTTTGTTAATTCGAAATGACAAAAATCTCCAACAATAATCAATTCACAACAAATTCAGTCCTTTGGAAGAAACAAAACACGCCAATTTTAGTGATATTTTACATAACAAAAAACAATGAATTTCTGTCTTCACATTTTTGCCTCTTTTGATGAAAAAAAAAAAAGATCTCAAGTACTCCAATCATTGGATAAACGAAAACGTATACTGCTCATTTTGCATCCAAAGGCAACAAAATATAAATAACCATTGTTTGTTAATTCGAAATGACAAGAATCTCCAACAATAATCAATTCACAACAAATTCAGTCCTTTTGAAGAAACAAAACACGCCAATTTTAGTGATATTTTACATAACAAAAAACAATGAATTTCTGTCTTCACATTTTTGCCTCTTTTGATGAAAAAAAAAAAAAGATCTCAAGTACTCCAATCATTGGATAAACGAAAACGTATACTGCTCATTTTGCATCCAAAAGCAACAAAATATAAATAACCATTGTTTGTTAATTCGAAATGACAAAAATCTCCAACAATAATCAATTCACAACAAATTCAGTCCTTTGGAAGAAACAAAACACGCCAATTTTAGTGATATTTTACATAACAAAAAACAATGAATTTCTGTCTTCACATTTTTGCCTCTTTTGATGAAAAAAAAAAAAGATCTCAAGTACTCCAATCATTGGATAAACGAAAACGTATACTGCTCATTTTGCATCCAAAGGCAACAAAATATAAATAACCATTGTTTGTTAATTCGAAATGACAAAAATCTCCAACAATAATCAATTCACAACAAATTCAGTCCATTTGAAGAAACAAAACACGCCAATTTTAGTGATATTTTACATAACAAAAAACAATGAATTTCTGTCTTCACATTTTTGCCTCTTTTGATGAAAAAAAAAAAAAGATCTCAAGTACTCCAATCATTGGATAAACGAAAACGTATACTGCTCATTTTGCATCCAAAGGCAACAAAATATAAATAACCATTGTTTGTTAATTCGAAATGACAAAAATCTCCAACAATAATCAATTCACAACAAATTCAGTCCTTTTGAAGAAACAAAACACGCCAATTTTAGTGATATTTTACATAACAAAAAACAATGAATTTCTGTCTTCACATTTTTGCCTCTTTTGATGAAAAAAAAAAAAAAATATCTCAAGTACTCCAATCATTGGATAAACGAAAACGTATACTAGTCCAATAAATGAAGGAGGAAAAAAGGCAAAGTTAACGTTAATTACGCACTATTTTCATCTTCCGGTTGGAAGTAGCTTTTGGCACCTCATTAAACATGAGACAAAGTTTGACTGGAAAAGGCGGGCGATGGCGGAGAAAATGGCCCCAAAAGACCAGGAAAATAGGTTTTCAGCCAATATCTCCTAAAATATGACAGTTACAGATTTTCGGTTCAGATAAAAATTGAAGTTCAGTTAATTTTCGACAAAAATGGTCCTTATCATTTTTCTCGAAAATGTTCCCGGTTTCGAGAAAAACGGCACGAAACGCACCTCGAATAATGAGCTTCTGTGTTGTATGCCGGAGACCACAGTCCGTGTATTTACACATCGGCGGGGGGACAAATTATTCAATAACTTTGTTAAAAATGCATATTTTCTCATGATTCAAAGTTCATGTGAAAGAGGAATTCTGCTGCTATCATACCCTGCGTGGCCGCATGGTTTGTAGCAGACGACCCGAGCGCCACGTAGAGCACACACGCGGCGAACGACGGAGGAACGATAGTAATAAATTATAGCGTGTACATTTAGATATACTGGTTTTTTCCCGGGATATCAAAGGTATGACATATACATCGATGGAAAGGTGGGAATTCCCCCGTTACACTAGTTAAGGTGTTAAAATGTTAGAAATAAAGAGCACGGAGAAAAAAACCACCGAAAAAAAAAGTGCGTTTTTTCCTTGACCCCGCTTTTTCTAATTTTATTGAAAAATGGACGACTCCGTCTAGAAAAGGAATTGCACGATCGAAAAGTAGACCTTCTTAGCTTGCAAATGATGTATCATGAAAACCAATCGGATCATGTATAAATTTTTAATTGATGGTTGTTCACAAAATTTCCCCGCGCTCCAAAAACAGCAAAAAATTGGGATTCAATAAACAAAGATTAAATGAAAATTTAAAAAAATTAGGGTACACAAATTTCAGGGATGACAAAAGACCTTATGAGGACCCATGATCAAGAAAATTTTGAGTAAATTAGTGCAATACAAAAAAAAATAGGAACAAATTCCTGGCGAGGTCAAAATTGACCGGGAGCAGAAAGTTTGACCCATGGTCCGATATGGCCAAAAGAGTCAAGCGTGACTCAATTCACAGGGTATGATAGCAGCAGAATTCCTCTTTCACATGAACTTTGAATCATGAGAAAATATGCATTTTTAACAAAGTTATTGAATAATTTGTCCCCCCGCCGATGTGTAAATACACGGAATGTGCTCTCCGGCATACAACCCAGAAGCTCATTATTCGAGGTGCGCTTTGTGCCGTTTTTCTCGAAACCGGGCAAATTTTCGAGAAAAACGATGAGGACCATTTTTGTAGAAAATTAACTGAACTTCAATTTTTATCTGAACCGAAAATCTCTTACTGCCATATTTTAGGAGATATTGGCTGAAAACCTATTTTTCTGGTCTTTTGGGGCATTTTCTCCGCCATCGCACGCGTTTTCCAGTCAAACTTTGTCTCATGTTTAATGAGGTACCAAAAGCTACTTCCAACCGGAAGATGAAAATAGTGCGTAATTAATGTTAACTTTTTCCATTTATTTATTGGACTATACACCAATCTGCCATCAAACAACACGAGTGTGTAAGAGAAAGGTTACCGTAACACCAGTCATCTTTGTTGCAGCTGCCCCTGACACACTCTGTGCTATTCGAGAAAATGACAGTCTCCCTTCCAGTTGTTTACATTGAGTTCAATGCTGACATATCGACTCACTTTCAACTGTCAAAATGATTCAAGGATTATCAGGTTGGAAATTATGTTATGGTTAGAAGGTTATCAATTAACTCATGAGTTCATTATGCTGATATTGAAAAATTTCAAATTCTCAGATACATATCAAAAATATGATATCTATGACAGCATGCTGCTGGTTAGCTATTTTGTTTTATTCTTCATCCAACTACCAATGGAAAACATCATTTGTTTTCGATTGTCAACACAGATATTTGAACCAATCAAAAATGTGTATTTTGAAATGACTGGATAAACGATGAAACTACTTGTCCGATTTGGAATCAGGTTCATTTTATTTTTTCCAGCTATTCATCATACAGCTGGAAAGTGAGTTCAAGTCCGGAAATCTCACTTTACAAAAACTATGGTTTTTTGTTCAACGTAACATGCAAAGTTTGGGAATAGCAGCTAATATTGCTTCATCAATAAGTAAGGTGAGTTGGCTTTTCTGTGCTTTTTCTCCTTTTTGCATGGTAATGTTCACAAAGTTTTGAATGTTTAAATAATGTAGTCATAACGACTGATATTTTGTTTTCTTATCATCATCATCACATTTGAAAATGTAGGGCAGTTGAATTTTGAGCAGTGATTACCGGCAAAAAAACGTTCTTGGTAGTTTTAGGCACTGTTTCACGTGATAATATCAAACTGACTTGATATAAACCAATTTTGTTTGAGTTGAGTTGTCAAATAAATCTATCTATATATCGATTTGTCAACACATCGTTACGTATAGATTAATCAATGTAATATATAAAATGAGCCTGTACACCTTAGTAGAACTTTTAACTCAAACCATGTTTATAATGATCCTTTTATACATAAATAATGATTGACGACATAATTCGATCGAAAAATCAACTGGAATGTTTTATTTTTGGACATAAATAATAGTTCCTTCTGGAAACGGTCCCTCTTATGACGTAGAAACCTCATCTCGCCATAGTTAAAAGAAAATACCAAACGCCCGACGGAGACTGAGGCAACTGATATATTAATTATTTCAACTGTTATCTCGCGCTAATTCACTCTGTCAGAAATCATGTATCATTCATTCTTGTCTAGAATAGTCTTGTTTCAGTATTAGGGTTTTGACGTCACATCATCGCCTCGTTTTCAGAGGTCCGAAAAATCGGGGATTTCAATAATTTTTTATAAAACGTAGGGAGCTCACAGCAAGAAACGGTTTGCGGTAGTGAGCTAGTTTGGGTGGGTTCTATCGAATTATGAAAAAAAAAAAAATTTTGTGATATAAGCCCATTCTCAGTCACGGTGTTGGTGGTCGAACTCCTCCGAAACGGCTCGACCGATTCGTATGAAATTTTTTGTGCGTATTCGGTAGGCATGAGAATTGGTCTTAATTTTTTTTTAATTTGGAAATTCAAGATGGCGGATCCAATATGGCGGACGAGTATTGTTATCTGATTTTATTAAAAATTGGTATATGGGGGTTTTCGGGGTCGGAGATTATGATTCTTTCCTCAAATTTTGAAAATTCAAGATGGCGGATCCAATATGGCGGAGGAGTGTTGTAATTATTATCAGATTCCATTCAAAATTGGTATCTGGGAGTTTTCGAGGTCAGAGATTATGATTTTTTATCAAAATTAGGAAATTCAAAATGGCGGACGAGGTTTGTAATTATGATCCAATTATATTCAATATTCGTTCGTCAAAATTTGAAAATTCAAAATGGCGGATCCAATATGACGGACAAGGTTTGTAATTATGGTCAGATTCTATTCAAAATTGGTATCTGGAGGTTTCAGAGTTCGGAGATGAGAATCATTTGTCAAGATGGGAAAATTCAAAATGGCGGATTCAATATGGCGGAGGAGTGTTGTAATTATTATCAGATTCCATTCAAAATTGGTATCTGGGAGTTTTCGAGGTCAGAGATTATGATTTTTTATCAAAATTAGGAAATTCAAAATGGCGGACGAGGTTTGTAGTTATGATCCAATTATATTCAATATTCGTTCGTCAAAATTTGGAAATTCAAAATGGCGGATCCAATATGACGGACAAGGTTTGTAATTATGGTCAGATTCTATTCAAAATTGGTATCTGGAGGTTTCAGAGTTCGGAGATAAGAATCATTTGTCAAGATGGGAAAATTCAAGATGGCGGATCCAATATGGCGGAGGAGTGTTGTAATTATTATCAGATTCCATTCAAAATTGGTATCTGGGAGTTTTCGAGGTCAGAGATTATGATTTTTTATCAAAATTAGGAAATTCAAAATGGCGGACGAGGTTTGTAATTATGATCCAATTATATTCAATATTCGTTCGTCAAAATTTGGAAATTCAAAATGGCGGATCCAATATGACGGACAAGGTTTGTAATTATGGTCAGATTCTATTCAAAATTGGTATCTGGAGGTTTCAGAGTTCGGAGATAAGAATCATTTGTCAAGATGTGAAAATTCAAGATGGCGGATCCAATATGGTTGACGAATTTTGTAATTATGGTCAGATTCTATTCAAAAATGGTATCGGGTTGTTTTCGGGTTCGAAGATAATTCTTTTGTCAAAATTTGGAAATTGAAGATGGATCCAAAATGGCGATTCCATTCAAAATTTGTATCTGGGTGATTTTTGGGTCGGAGATTATGATTCTTTCATCAAAATTAGGAAATTAAAGATGGAGGATCCAATATGGCGGACGAGTTTTGTAATTATGATCCGATTCTATTCAAAATCTGTATCTGGGGGTTTTCGGGGTCGGAGATTATGATTTTATTCTTTAAAATTGAGAAATTCAAGATGACGGATCCAATATGGTGATAGAGCTTTGTAATAAATAGTAGTTTGAGAAAAACTATAATGAGACACGCTTTTATAGAGAGCCAACTCAAGGACAAACTGAATAGAAGTAGAAAACTGATAGTATAGTTCAAATAACGAGATGGATTGCCGAAAAAAAATTTTTTTTCCAGAAGGGAATGTATATAGCAAAACAACGTGTGCCAGGTATCAGCTTCAGCTATTGTAATAAATAGTAGTTTGAAAAACTAATGAAACACGTTTTTATAGATAGCCAAACTTAAAAGAAATGAGTAGTAAATAAATGAAAAAAAGGAAGAGATATAGAGTGCCGAACTAAAAAGAAGTAGAGAATTTAAAAAAAAATTGTATATCGCTACTTCAAAGTTGGGAACCAACTCCCCAGAAGTCGAAACTTGTGCGGGGTTAGGAAGAGCGGGACCTACAGCTTGTAGTGGAATCCGAACCACTTCTAGGGCATCGAGGTGCTGCCAGGATTACAACCATGAATCACACATTTCAAAGAAAAATGCTCAGCCGATAGCCGGATTCGAACCGACAGTACCTCTGCATCGTGAACGGCTATCTAGCGAATTTCAGCGCATAGACAAACTCGGCCACGGAGCCACGGAGCCACGAAGAATAAGTAGTATAGTTTGAAAAACTAAAGAATCCCGTTTTCATGGATAGCCGAACTAAAAATAAGTATGAATAAAATAATGAAAGTTCTTTAAAAACTATTTATGTATAAATATTTTTTCTAGAAATAATTTTATGGCAAAACAACGTTTGCCGGGTCAGCTTGTATATCCATATATGGTTATTTGATATATCTTTATTCAATATATCGTTTTTCGATATACAGGGTGAGTTATGACTAACCAGCCATAGCCTAATGGCGGATAGCGGAGGTCAAGGTGAGTTGATATATATGTGAAAAAATATTGTTTGCCTATTCTTTACAGAAATACAGGGTTTTATTTGAATTCGGGGCAAAACTTCAATGAACGATATTTCAGGAACGTCTCGATGTTATCGGCTGAAATTCACTAGCAACTTACCTCTACTGACACTCCACAAGATGACGTACTATGAATACAAAATTCCAGATCCGGACTTGTAAAACTCATTTTCTCTTTAGATGTCAAAATTTTGACCTTCTGGATCGGATTTTTCGGAAACTTTCATCAGAATCAGAAATATCAGGGAAAATACTACAAGTATGGCTTCTCAATTCGTACGGCACACTTCGATCGTTTTGGTAAAAAAATATCAAACAAAATACCGATGAATTTTTCTTCGATTTCGTCCGGGCATATCACTCTCTAAATTCGACTAAAAGTAATTAAATACATTTTTTTCCTGGAATGATTCAACAGCAGACTTGAGAAAAGGTATATTTCAATAAAAAATCCAGGACCGGACTTGATTTTGGATAATAACAATTATAATTTCCGAAAAAGATTCGTCTGGATCTTAATATTAATCAAGATTCTCGAAATGTCCTCCTCCAATTTCTATACATTTTCTGCATCTTTTCGGGAGATCTCTTATAGCTTTTCCAATAATTTGCCTATTATTTCTGATTATATCTGCAGCTGTAACTATCCTCTCCCAAATTTCAATTGCAATCTAACTTCTACTTGTGATAATGTGAAAACATTGTATTCAATGAGAACAATTGTTGCTTTGGTAGCAAATTTTTGTTCGAATCAGATATACGTGCCAACTTATACTACATGGAGGGATTTTGATTTGAAGTAAAACTGAATATGATCTCATTTCTTGTGAACTCTCCCAATCAGCAAATCAAATTGTGAGTTTAGTAGTTCATCGATTCTGAAAACACATGAAAAGAAGGCTGTGATATAGTAGTGTATGTCATTGACTCGATTTTTGACGGTTGTTGAAACTGTCAAATGACATCTAGTTCATTGTTGATAATTTCAAATACATACTGTTACTAATTTTATAATTTCATATTTCATTTCATATCTTCAAAATGCCACTGCATTTCACTAACGTTGAATATGCAGATATTATTTTTGTATACGGTTTTTGTGATGGCAATTCAAGAGCTGCATTGAGAGAATACCGAAGAAGATTCCCTGACCGGAGAATACCAAACCGCGACACTTTTGCAAGGGTTTTTCAATTCTCGCGGGAACATGGAAGATTTCCTGGAACCAGTAGGAACCTTGAACCGGGGATAAATGGTGCTCGATGTCAAAATATTATCGATATGGTGGAGCAGAATCCAACAACAAGCACGAGAAGAATAGGGCATGCGTTAGGCATTTCGCAATCGAAAGTATCCAGAACTTTGAAGAAAGAGCGAATGCATCCTTATCACCTGCAAAAAGTTCAGCGGCTTGAAGAAGGCGATGAAGTTCAACGTTTATCTTTTTGTCGGTGGATTTTGAATCATCCGAGAACAGTTTCGAGAATTTTATTTACGGACGAATCACAGTTTACGCGCGATGGTATAACCAATTTGAGGAATTCCCACATATGGGCACATGAAAATCCCCATGCCATTGTTCAAAAGAATTCACAGCACAAGTTTTTCCTAAATGTATGGTGTGGTGTGGTGGATGACGTTTTGATAGGGCCTCATTTCTTCGAGGCACGACTGACAGGGGACTTATATCTGAATTTTCTTCAGAACGTTCTGCCCAACTTGTTGGCGGCGCAAAATGTAAATGAAAGAGGTCTTTACTTTCAACAGGATGGGGCACCCCCACATTTCTCAATACAAGTGAGAGAATACCTGGACACCCATTTTCCTAACCGCTGGATAGGTCGTGTCGGCCCTCATTCTTGGCCTCCTAGGTCCCCTGATCTCACAGTTTTGGACTATTTTCTTTGGGGGCATATGAAACAATTGGTCTATCAGACTGAAGTCAACACCAGAGACGAACTGAAGGAGAGGATAGTTACAGCTGCAGATATAATCAGAAATAATAGGCAAATTATTGGAAAAGCCATAAGAGGTCTCCCGAAGAGATGCAGAAAATTTTTAGAAATTGGAGGGGGACATTTTGAGAATCTTGATTAATATTAAGATTCTGACTAATCTTTTTCGGAAATTATGATTTTTATTTTCCAAAATCAAGTCCGGTCCAGAATTTTTTATTGAATTATACCTTTTCTCAAGTGTGCTGTTGAATCTTTCCAGGGAAAAATTTAATTTTTCTACAAACGTCAAAAAATGACAAGGTTCGCGCATTGATAACAAATTGCGAAGTGACACTTTTTTTCAGTTTCCTACGTTACCACGACACAATGTGCGAAGCAGTGCGCGAAGTAAAACAGTGCGCGAAGTGCCTCCTTCGCGCATTGTTATGTAAAATATATGAGATATTTATATTTCAACTTCATGGTCCTCAATCGAACAAACATCAACGAAATCATCTATTTCTGAATGTTCAACATTAACTTTGTTTTATTTCTTGGAGCGCACGAAAGGAAATTCCTATTATGTTCATGGAACATCGTGCGTACCTAGGGAGGATAGGGGGAGGCCTTTTTAAGCCAGTTCAACACTATTTTCGATATCAAGCTGAGCATATTTTTACTTCAGAACTATATTTTTTGACGTTTGTAGAAAAAATTTTGTTTGCAACTCGAGCGCGAAATACTTTGGTCATCTCGACTATTTTTTTAACTCGGCTACGCCTCGTTAAACAATCAGATTTCGATCACCAAAGTAGCATTTCGCGCTCTAGATACAAAAATAACTATTAATCACTTTTAGTCGAATGTAGAGAGTGATATGCCCGGACAAAATCGAGGAAAAATTCATCGGTATTTTGTTTGATATTTTTTTACCAAAACGATCGAAGTGTGCCGTACGAATTGAAAAGCCATACTTGTAGTATTTTTCCTGATCTTTTTGATTCTGATGAAAGTTTTCGAAAAATCCGATCCAGAAGGTCGAAATTTTGACATCTAAAGAGAAAATGAGTTTTCCAAGTCCGGATCTGGAATTTTTTGATCATAGTACGTCATCTTGTGGAGTGTCATTAGAGCTAAGTTGCTAGTGAATTTCAGCCGATAACATCGAGACGTTCCTGAAATATCGTTCATTGGAGTTTTGCCCCGAATTCAAATAATGCCCTGTATTTCTGTAAAGAATAGGCAAAAAAATATCTTATTATATATATATCAACTCACATTGACCTCCTCTATCCGCCATTGGGCTATGGCTGGTTAGTCATGACTCACCCTGTATATCAGTATATATCGAAGACTTGACCTTTGGCACGATAATACACTACACACTGTTTTACCACTAACCAAACTGATTTTTTACACCTCGACATTTATTTCGCTAACTATGTTAGCATCTTCAGGAGAAGATTAAAACTGAATGCTTCATCCTAGTGGGCTACTTATAAGAAGAAGAACTTTATTTCCAAATAGGCAAGCCTAATATTAACATGGTTAACATATTCTATTTACACATACTTAATACATAAAAATTAAGATATTTGTCTATTTCAACAAAATAACAATAAATAACAGAGAACTATATCACAAAAATTCTATAAAGTAATCGATTTTATCTATTTATTCTAGCAAAGTCGTAGTTAATGATATATTTTGAATATAAGTTAGCTTCAATTCAATTTGTTGTCATGAATGTTATCAACTCCCTCTTGAATAAATGGATGGAAGATGAATTTTTTATATTATTTGGTAGTTTATTGAAATTATCCAAACCCTTGAAAAATAATGAGTTCATACTGCTTCGTGAATTTGTCCTTGGGATGTAGAAATTGGTATTCGATCTGGTATTATGATGATGTACTTCATTGTTCGTGATTAGAAGGTTTTCTAAATATGTTGGTTGCAATTTATTTATTATTTTGAATATAAATATCATAGTTAGATAGTAAAGTCGTTGAGAAACTGTAAGCCAGCTTAATCTACAAAGCATATCTTGTATAGGTGTCATTCTATTGCAGCGTAGTATTATTCGCATTCCACGATTCTGCAATTTTTGTAATTGGTTTAATTTGTTCTGATTAATAAGATATAAGAGAGTACCGCAGAAATCATAATGAGGTTTTATTATGCAATTATAGCATGTTATTTTGGCATACATTGATAGTGAAGATGACACTCTTGAGAAAAAATACAGTTTTTTTGATATTTTACTTATTACATAGTCAGCATGATCATTCAATGAAATTGTGTTATCTACAATAAATCCTAGATACTTAAACTTACTCACAATTTCTACATCATTTTCATTTATTTTAATTTTGACTTGATTCCTCTCAATGTTATGTTGTTTATATTTTGTAGTAATGATCATCGCCTTAGTTTTATTGATATTTAGTTTTAGTTTATTTGTTCCAAGGTACAACTCAATATTTTTCAATGAATTATTCATCTTTTCAACAGCGACTTGCAAGGTTTTATCATAGGTATATATCAACGTGTCATCTGCAAAAAGGTTAATTACGTGATCTCCATGTACGTAATTGATATCATTTATATAAATTAAAAATAGTAAGGGCCCTAAAACACTGCCTTGTGGTACTCCAAGATCATTTTTCATATTTTGCGAGTAGCACCCATTAATTTTTGTTATTTGACTCCTAAAACTGAGATAACTTTTCAACCACTTCAAAACTATATCACCAATACCATAATATTCGAGCTTTTGAATTAATATATTTCTGTCTATTGTTTCGAATGCCCTTTTTAAATCCAAGAATGTAGTAACAACGTAATTATCTTTATCAATTTTTTCTTTCCAATTTGATATTGTATACTGTAAGGCAGACTCACACGAATGGTTTTTTCTGAAGCCTGACTGACAACCTAAGAATAACCCATATACACAAAGTATATGTCTACCCAACCGTGAATAGACAATAACCGCCAAGTTAATGTTATTCATGGTCGAGCTCACATGTTATATTATTAAACTAAACAGAGTGTTGAATGGTATAGTTCCATTATCCTCATTCATTGATCTATTACTATTCTTAAATATTTCGGAGCTTTCATATGCATCTAATTTTCTAACATTATCAACTTGCTTAACTAATTTGAGGTTATTAATATGTGTGTTATGATTGTGAATAAACATGTGTTCAGCTACACACGATTTATCTAACCTACCCAATTTCAAATGTGCTAAGTGTTCTGTGAACCTTGTTTCCATGGGACGCCTGGTTTGGCCTATATATATTCCATCACAATAATCATTACAAATAATTTCATATATTCCTGACTTTTCAAGTAGTCCACCTCATTATCGGCGAAAACGGCTTACATTTGCCCTGTATGTAAAAATGCAATAAAATACAGGGTATTCTATTCGAAATAACAAAGTGGTTGCTATTTTTTATAGAAGCGTATTCTAAAATATGAGCATGCATATTTTCATGGATTTATCCCGACTGATAATCGATATAGCGATAGTGTAAGCTCGTCGTTACATACCCTGTATAGCTAGAAAAACAAAGAGGAAAAATAGTATACCATATAAGTCAGTGTCACCTGGTATAGTACCACCTCCTATAACTCTTTCAGTTTTCACAGTAGAAAAAATAAAAATGGCCTCACGGTGTAATTTCTTATTTTGTGAATCGAAAGGTACATACAGTTTTCACTATCTGAGAAAATATAGAATAGAATAGAATAGAATAGAATCTTATTTATACCAGACAAATTTACAATTTGTCCTAACTACTTATCTAATATGTGAGAATAATATGTGCTTACAACTATAACAATATTACAAAGCAAAAATGGAATTTGCAATTATTTGATTGTCTATCCGATTGTGCGCCGGGGCAACTTACATTAAACGGGGTGGCGCATTTGCTTTTCAAAACTGTAGGAAAACCCGGCAAAACCTACAGCACCATCATGAAATGAATTGCAGATTCCATTGTTACTTATATAAATATATATACCTATGGTCGAGCTACCGTTATAACTGAACCTAAAACTAAGTCTGGGCAAAGATTCTTTGATTCAAGTCCTCTATTTTATATGGTTCAGAGCAGATCAAGTGTCTGATAACTGTTCGTCTGAAATTGGAGAGGTTTTTGATCTCAACTTTGCTAGGAAGCATATTATAAAATTCTACACATTTATAAAAACTGCCTTTTTCAAGAAGAGTGGTCTTGTGTAGAGGGAAAGTGAGATTATCTTTATGCTTTGTATCATATAAATGGCTAGACAATGCACCATCGAAAAACTGCTTATTTTTGAAAACAAAGTTTACACATTCTGAAAAAAATATACCGGGTAAAGTTAACAAGTTTAAAGATTTGAATTTTCCTCTACAAGATTCACCTACTTTGAAATTTCCCAGAATTCTAATAATTCTTTTCTGAATTGTGAAGACTTCTTGACCGTGTGAACCACCCCAAAAAAGGATTCCGTATGACATAACCGAGTAAAATTGACCAAAGTAGACTGTTCTGAGAGTTTCAGGATCAACAACCTTCTTCAGTTCTTTGAGTGCATAACAAATTCTACTAAGTCTACCACACAGTTGTTTCACATGTTCCGACCAACCCATGTTTTCATCAATGGTAATACCAAGAAAGTTTGTTTTCCTAACATATGATATTTGTGTCTCATAAATATTAATAGAGTGTGGAAACACTGAAGTATTTCTGCCATGTCGGAAAAGAATACAGTTCGTTTTGGATGTATTCAGAACAAGAGCATTGTTGTGAAACCAATTTGCAATAATTTCTGTGGCATTATTAGTTTTGTGACACAATAGGTTATAATCTTTTTCTACTATAAGCAACATCGGCATATGAAGTTAAAGTAATAGTTGGATCTACCATAATGTTTGACATATCATTCACATATAGAATAAACAAGATCGGACCAAGTACGCTCCCCTGTGGTACACCCATAGAAATTGTTTTCGCATCTGAGAGGTATGACTTTGTATTATGCCTCACACAAACTGTTTGTACTCTGTTTGAAAGATAGGATGTAAACCAGTCATGTGCTACTCCCCGAATACCCATTTTATATAGCTTGCTTGATGGTTCACACAGTCAAAAGCTTTCGACAGATCTAGAAATACTCCATGAGCAATATAGCCATTGTCCAAATAATGAAGGATCCTCTCAATAAAAGTAAAAATCGCAGTTGTGGTAGATTTTCCCTTCTGGAATCCATGCTGATTATTTGTAATCACTCTATTTTCACTCGAAAATGGGACAAATCTTCTGCACATGATAATTTCGAATAATTTAGAAAAAGATGAAAGTAAACTGATAGGTCGATGATTTTCGACTAAAAGTGGATCACCTTTATTTTTAAACAATGGTCTAACAATTGCAACCTTCAGCTTTGTGGGAAATATGCCTTGTCTAAATGATTCATTCAGAATATATGTTATAGGTTCTAATATATATTGACTCACATTCTTCAGTAAAACATTACTTATTTCATCATCCCCTGATGAATACTTGTTCTTCATACTATTTATCACTTCTGAAACTTCATTTTGGGTTATTTCTGATAGATAGATCGTGTCGAGACATTCTTGTACAAGGTTAATGTCAAAATTATTTGTACTGTTATCACTTATGAGACGAGAGGCAGCAGTTAGAAAATAATCATTGAATATATTACTAGCGACATCTGGTTCTGTTACCAACTCATTGTCAGTTTTTATTCCATTGAACGAGTTATTCCTGTTTTTGGATTTTCCTAGTTCAGTGTTCACGATTGACCAGACTGTTTTAGATTTGTTATCGGATTGCCTAATTTTTTCACCATAGTGTTTTTTCTTTTCTATATCTACAGGTAACAGCAAATAGTGTATGAATTCAAATAGAACACCTTATATATTTCTTCATCATTGGACAGACCTTGTCAAAAATGCTCCACTCATTACTGCCACAATATAATTTACATCCATATTCCCTAACTCATGGATCCAAATCTAAACAGAATTTGATCTAATTTTGATCAATTTTCAAGAGAAGGTCATGACGAAGATTGCATAAATGTACAGGGTGTTTCTCAAAGACATGCTAAGAGAGAAATTAAAAAAATAATTGACGTCATTCTAAATCCGAAATGGCGGACAATCCAAGATAGCGGCATAGTTATTTTGAATTCATTTCTACAATATGTGTATCAAAAGAGAGGGCTCGTTGAAAGCAACTCGGAAAATAGTGTGTAAAATTATTAGAAGGTCTCCTTATTGAAGAGCTGGACTGTTCGAAATTAACCGGCAAACGACCTTCCAACAATGATGCGTTGAATGAAATGAACAGACTGAGAAACCTAGCCAGCGATAACTAAAAATAAAAAAAAAAATTGAAAATAAAAAAAACATTTTTAATAACAAGCTCTCTTTTAAACGCTCTAAAAACAATAAAATGAAATGTTCCTTCATAATTTCAACTATCAACTTATAACCTCATTATTCACAATTTATATGATCATCGAAGCCTGTCGCGCGATCCACTTGTGTGAATGAACTAGTCCTGATTTAATGTTTTTAAATCTGCTGAGTTTAATTTTCTGAAATTTCAGTTCAATTATTAATGATCATCGCGACAAGCTTTTATGGTCATATTAATTGTGTATTATGAGGTTATGAGTTGATAGTTGACATTATAAAGGAACATTTTATTGTATTCTTTTTAGAGCGTTATAAAAGCTTTTTATCGAAAACGTTTTTCAACTTTTCATTTATTCATAGTCGGATGCAAAAGGCGGAAAAGTGCTGAGCTTGTTGCACGACAATGTTGTCGGCTCTATTGGTGACGAGCGAGCCCAGCAGCTGTGTCTGAAGCTGATGGAAGCTGCATGCGTGCCGTACATGAAGATGTTGGGGATGTGGATATACAGGGGGATCATATCCGATCCCATAAATGAGGTATGTACTAGCAATATTCGAATTAATATCATTTATTCATATAGTTGAAAGTTGTCGAAAGCTTCTGAATTTAAATACTGTCTATAGGTTAATCGAGGAGGTGGTACATTCATTATTCCAAATTTTTCGGGATTTTCCTATCAGAGTGCCCATAAGAAAAATTCACTAGCTTGTATTAGATATTAGAAAAAATATCAAATTTTCACGTATCTTTGAACGTTTCGGGACCGATTCTGCTCCAGTTTTCAACATAAGAAATGATTATTTTAATAGCAAAGTCAGATACGACTCTCTGATAGAAAAATTCTTTGAACTCAGTGACATTTTGGGGCAAATCATCTGATTTGTCCTTACTACACGTATATTGAAAAAATATTCATATTTTCATTTTATAGAAACGAGGAGAGAAAATCCACAAAAATTTGGAATAATGCTTCTAAAATTTAGTTTTGCAAATCAAAGGTAGTCATCACAATCATACAACTTTACAAGCAGATTATTTCAAAATGTCATGAACATTGAATCAGATGTTGGTAAAGAAATCATCAGTTACAATGGAATGATACAGTATGATTCACTACCAAATTACTTGAAAGTAATTGATATTATCGAAAAATTATGGAAAGAATAAAATAAACAAGTACATAACGGCTGAGTCAATTACGAATCATTGTTAGATGAACTTGAAAAAATGAATTCTTCTTGAGTGTGAGTCATATTTTACTGTCTTCTTTATTTTGTTAAATATATCACTATAGTCATTATGTTCCCTACGATAAACGAATGTTGTTTCATTGGAATAGTAAAGTTAATTGATTGATTTATTTGTTTGTATTGATTTGACCGTGACTCAATGATGAGATTTCTACAATTTCCAAAAAATTTCCATAAACACGACATTTTTCCCTGACACAGTACCCTTTTTAAGTGAAATGCTCAATGCATCAACGTAACATTTACGTAGGCCACACAGAAATTTTCCAACCTGCCATTTGATAAAAATCTTGAAAATTGGTATGCTGTTTTAATCGGTTATTCCCAATTAGACTGAAATATTTTGAGTCCTCCAACTATACAGGGTGTACCAGAAGTCGACAGGAACCATTCTATTTTCATTAAAAACCATTTTTTTTTACAGGAAATAACTATTTGAGGTTCCAAAGTTCTTTTTTGAAAACAATATATTTCGATATACAAGTGAACACAAACGTATGAGGTGTTGATGCCGCAAGGTGGGAATATAGTGGTCGACGGAGTTTCATCTGACTCTCTTATCATAAATGCTGGTGTTCCGCTAGGATCCATTCTTGCACCAACACTATTTCTACTCCATATCAACGATTTGTTGGTAGCAACTTCATTTCCAGTACACAGCTTCGCGCCTTCTCTTCCAGGGCTCCAATTCCAACCAAGAAAATCAGAAACCAACGAGGGAGAAATGTTGACAACATGAATATGGACTTGGCAACAATTCTCGAATGGGGATCCAATAACTTGGTATATTTCAATGCGAACAAAACACAAGCATGCTTTTCCTCTAGAAAAGCCGATCTCACTGTGCCAAACATAATCATGTCAGGACTAACCATACCTTTGAAGACATCCATTTCGATGCTTGGTATTACCATCAGCAATAACCTTTCTTGGGAAAATCACCTGAGATCAATTTCGAAAAGTGCATCCCATAACCTTGTTTTTCTGTTCCGGGCCTGGTGCTATTTCACTTCCAGTCAGCTGCTTATGATCTATAAGGCACAGATCCGACATGTCCTGGAATACTGTTTCCATATTTGAAGTGCAGCACCCAAATATACACTGAAATTGTTGGATTCTGTCCAAAAAATGGCAATTCGTCTCGTGGGTGATGCCTCGCTCACAAACTCACTCACTTCTCTGGATCATTGTGGAAAAGTGGGCGATCTGACTCTATTTTATAGATATTTTCATAGACGATGCTCTTCTGAAATATCAACAATTGTACCTCCCTGAAATATCAACAATTGTACCTCCCTTGACAGTCCCCGCGAGATTAACCGGCCGAGTTGAGGCTTCGCACCCCTTCGTGGTAACTTTGGAGACCTGCAGAACATCTCTTTCCAAAGACTCGTTCATCCAACGAACAGCGAGGCTCTGGAACACATTGCCAAGGGAGTTGTTCTCCGAGGCATATAACCTCCAGAAATTCAAGGAGAACACCAATTCCTACCTTATTTCCCTTGGTTCTCGAGATGTTCTCTGAACATTACAGGATATCTGGAAAAAGATCGATTATATCGGCATAACAATATTCAAGATTTCATTTCAACATGAAGTTACAAAACCTTAAATGTGTGACGTACGTAAATCAACCTGTATATTTATTATTTGTTCGCAGACAACACTTTGTATCTAATCTGACGATATTATAGTTTCTTGTTGAGGACAATGAAGTGGTGCAAAGGGAGGACATGCCGATAGACTATTCTGCTGACTATTGGGAAAAGAAATACGCTGTTTGTAGGGAGAGAATACCGAAATTCCTGGAGCCGGTTGCCGATATCATATTGAAGGCCGGAAAGTATCTCAATGTGATCCGGCAGTGTGGTGAGACTTGATTTTCTCATATATTTTATTTATTCCTGACGTCCATGTACGATTTGAACTATTCAGGACCGTAGCTTATTTTTAAAACCCCACATTTTGCATCCAAAACTTTATATTTCGGTAAGGAGAGAGCATCGACAATTTCCACTTATAATACAGCTTCAATTATTATTGGAAATTTTTATGAAGACACGAATATTTCGAAACTTTTCTAAATATTCGTGTTTTCGAAAAAAAAACTCCGGTAAGAACATTTCACACCGAGATATTATTTGAAAAATACTAGAATAAGATTATGATGAATATATTACAAAATATTGACTTTAGTTAGTTCAAATCATTATTCTTGTCTAGTTTCATTCTGCTAAGTTGGTGGGGATAAATTTTATTACAAGGGAATTGCAGCAGTATTTATTATTGATAAAATTCACATGTATAACATTGTTAGGTAAAATAAAACACAATTAACCTACTTTGGTTACACAACATATAATGAAAAATAAATCGATAGTAGCTCAATTTCTCCGTTTTTTACAAAGTCATTTCAATAAAGTTGGTAGAGATGTATACAAGAAACTCAAAGTCGCTTAATATTATTCCGTTAAACAAAATCTAATTAAACGAGTTTAGTTAAATAAAATTGAATATTGAATCGATAGTAGCTCAATCATTCAGTAAATTTATTCAGTTAAAGTTGGTAGAAACATATTTTCTCACAAGAAATTCATTACTTATACAGTGTCATTCATAAAGTCTGCGTCATTTGGGAAGAACTTTCAATGATAATTTATTTCGCAATTCGACTTACGTTTGGCTTTAAAAAATATGAAAAAAGGACTATTCGGTCGGGGGTGACTGTTGCTACATGGCAAAAGTTACATATTTTCAAATTTATCGCTGAAAATTGGCGTATTTGTTTCAATTTCAAGAAAGTTTACAAAGAAGTTGTTCCTATTCCAATCTCACATATATTATGTGTGTCGAATTTGAACTTTCTATAACAACTTTTAGTTTTTGATATTTTTGTCATTTCTATGAAATGTGATATTAAATAAAATTAACTCCCACAAAACCATTTCATACTAGTAGCTTCATCATGCTACTAACTCTCAATCACTAATCATCGACAGAAATATGATTTTCTTCAGAAAATAATGATCTCCGCTTCAAATTGCTGTTATTTTTGTTGCAAAGTTGATGTATCGTCTATCATTCTGGAGCGAAATTTATTATTTGAATTGATTTTTTCAGTACTTAAATGATGCCATAGTCATCTATCAAAATATCATCGAACTATTTTACATATCTAACCAAACTTCAGGTTAGTTTTGTCGAAGTTACAATTGGAAGAAATCAAAAAATATCTAGAACTAAAAGTGGCAATAGAATGTTCAAATCCGAGACAAATGTGTAAAATTGGAATTGAAACAATTTTTCTTCGTAAAATATTTTAAAATTCGAACATATAAGACTATTTTGACACTTTCCAAAACTCGGAAGATTTGAAACGTCTTACTTTACGTAACCAGTTGTGTAGAGTAAAATATTACATAAATGGAATGTTCATTTCACAACATTCGAAATAGAAGAGAATAGTGCATTTGATGCTGCTTCCTCTTGATATCACCTGGGATATTCGAAAGAGAATCAGCCATGTTTTACTAATGAAAATATCAAACGAGTCTATTTTGTGAATATTGTCGCTGATTTGTGACCATATAATTGTCACCCCGAAATGGCGGGCGAAGTCAACTTGACTACTGAATTTTGTACATAATCGTTCGAACTCTGTGTTTCCTCGTCCCGCATAATCCCATCGTTACACAAAATGACACATTTCATAACTGGTTACGCGAATATACAGGGTATTCCTTACTGATATGCTAATATTCAAGGGGCGTTTCTTCGACCCATTTCAAGCATAAAACTTCATATGAACATATGTCGTAAATGTCCTTACTTTTGAGATACAGGATGTGAATGTTGAAAATATGCATAGATTATTTTCTTGTTCACCCTGTCTGTATAGCTTTTCGTGATAGCAAAATTCAGTCTGCTATGTGACTGAATCGGTATACAAATTTCGAAATGTTACATACGGTGGTTATCCAGTAATGGATGTCCTGAATGGAGTACTCAAACATCAAAATTTGAAGTCTGGTCTCGTTTTTCCGTTTTTTCTCGAAAACGAAGCGTTCTATCGAGTATCAACAAGAGGATCATTTTTGTATATAATCAAATAGCCTTTTATAGCATTGTATCAAATTTGAAAATTGTTCGTCGTTGCTCACTTTTGAGTAAAATATAAACAATAATTTTTCTGTAACGTAGAGAAAATGAAAATTTTTGTACATCAGAAAATGCACCTTGATGCATAAGACACGTGTACCAAATTTTATACAGATGTTTACAATATTGTCTTAGTTATCATAAAAAACCTGAATATTTTCCAAAACTTCATCACCCTCCATCTAAAATGTTGAGACTTTTTAGGACGGCTATAAATTCATATGGCAGAAAAACGGACAGATATTTTGCAAAAAGACAGAAGAGTCAAAGGCTTTAAAAATAAACACAATTGAACATGTTAGCAGCCTAAAGGAAAATTAGGCTCCAATAAGAAATAATAATATACTGGGGAATATCAATTTTGTCTTTCTAAAATGGCTACTATGAAATACAATACCCTCAATGTATTCAATAATAAATGTGATATTAAGAATCAGGAGGTAAATATACTGTACCTAAATGCAAAATCAATCAAAAATGAGATCGATGAGATTGATCTGATGATAAAAACTATTAAGAAGCACATTGATATCGTAGTTATCACTGAAACCTGGGTGGCCGAGTTAGAACAGAACTATTATAATATACCCAATTTCAACTCAGTTTATGTGAGCAGATCTAAAAAAGGCGGAGGATGTGGCATCTTTGTACGAGAAGGGCTGAAATTTAGCAAAATAACCAAGGTGACAAAAGGAAATGTAACATTTGCATCAATTTATATAGATACCATCAAGATGCACGTTATGTGCATATATAATCCAAGTGACCTAGACAAGGATATCACAGACACTTTTGAAATTTTAGAGCAACAACTAGAGAACACAGGTAAAAAAAATACAATTCTAATAGGGGATTTCAATATCAATATCTTATCCATTAATAGAACCTCTGACAACTACAGAGCTATAATATCTTGTTTTCAATCAAATACGCTAAAAACCAAGAAAAATATTAAAATAAGTAAATCACAGCCTTGGTTTAACAAAGATGTTCTTACCGGCATAAAACACAGAAACTTTCTCTATCATAAACATAAGTTATTTCCAGCAAACATTTACTATAAGAACAAATATAATGATGCTATTAGACAGGTTAAAATAAACATAAGGAACGCAAAAAACACATACTACACAAACGAATTTAAAAAATGTGATGGTAACTCTAGGAAAACCTGGGATACATAAGAAAGATAAAATATCCTCAATAAACTCTAACAATAGATCCACCAGTGACCCTAAAGAAATTGGAGAATGTTTTAATACTTTTTTTGCTAAGATTGGAGAAGATCTAGCATCCAAAATTAAGCATCAAGAGATAGATTTAACTTTAGAAAAAACTGAACGGAACAGCATATTTCTGTAACACACAAGTGAAAGGGAAATACAGAACTAATCAGTGATTTGGACCCAAATAAAGCCACTGGCTATGATTTAGTTCAGGTGAAAACTGTCAAAACATGCATGAAGGAGGTTACTCCAATTCTTACAAAACTAATTAACAAATCCTTGGAATACGGGAATTTTCCATCCATGATGAAAATTGCGTGTCACCATTATTTAAAGAGGGGGAGAAAACAAGTTGTAATAACTATAGACCTGTATCAATTTTGAAATTTCTTTTATGAACATCAATATGGCTTCCGCAAGTCGAGTGACACAGGGTCGGCAGCAATAGATTTAGTCACTGAGATGCAACAAAACACCAATAATCATGATAAAACTGGCCTGGTGTCTCTCGACCTGAGGAAGGCGTTTGACACAGTTGATCACCATATTCTACTGTCCAAATTAGAAAGGTCAGGTATCAGAGGCGTAGTTTTGAAATTGTTCAAAGAGTACCTCTCAGGCAGACTACAACATGTAGCAATTGATGGTGTAGCTAGTACTAATCAAACAATAACACGTGGTGTCCCTCAGGGCACAATATTAGGACCAACATTATTCCTGATTTATGTCAATTAATGTCAAACCTGCGCCTCCGAGGGAAAATAAAATTGTATGCTGATGATACCATACTACTTTATTCAGGTAGATCTATAGAACAAATAAGAGAGGACATGATGCTTGACCTCCTACTTGTTGAAAAATGGCTTGCAAGTCACAAATTGACTTTAAATACCGAGAAGTCACGTTTCATGTTTGTCTCTAACAATAAAATCAATTCAACTGAAGCTCTTATCTTTGGCACTAACCAAATCAAATATACCTGTGAAATAAAATATCTAGGTCTATTCATCGACTCAACACTGTCATGGAGTAATCACATAAATCGTTTGACCAAAAAGATTAGTGCCCCAATTGGCATCTTGAAGCGTCTGTCATGGTATGTTCCAAGATTTTTACTAAGATCAGTGTATTACTCTCTAATACACTGCCACCTTCAATATCTGGTAATGATTTGGTTTCCAGCCTGTAATAAATTGGTGAAACAAGTGAGGACACTCCAAAATAAAGCCATCAAAAATATATACTCACTGCCCTATAGATATAGTACAGTTAATCTTTATAAAAACTTCAATATTTTAAGTTTAGATAATATGTATGAACTCCAAATATCCAATCACATTCATCAAACCATTAACGGTCAAAAATTTTCAAATCTGTCATTTACGACATGTGATAGTCTATACTCATACAATACACGCAATAGCAAGAAGTTATTCTTACCCAATGCATCTATGGAAGCCTATACAAAATCCATTCGCTCTAAAGGTGTTCAAATATATAATCAACTTCCTGTTGAAATAAAAGAATGTAACAGCAAATTATTTAATAAAAAACTGAAAAAATACCTTATGCGTAAATAGACGCTTTAAATTGGCTACATTTGTAATCTTTTCAAGAATTTTTGTAAAAACGCAAAGTAATGATAGGTAGTGACAAATTCTGTGATATAATTAGGCTATTATTAATACTACGCAACCAATGTACCTGACAAAATGTACTCTATGATTTTAATGCTTCATTTTTTTATATGACATGTTTTTTTTAGAGTAAGGACCTCTATGAAAATGTAATTTTTCGTGGTCCAATAAAGACTTCTCTTATACGTTCATATGAAGTTTTCTTCTTGAAATGAGTCAGAGAATCACCCTCTCAAATATTAGCATGTCTTTAAGGAACACCCTGTATATTGCTTAACAGTAATTTCCGGTGGTTTCTAATGCAGGTAAACCTGTGAAGAACAAGGTCTTTCCAATCCAATACAAAATAGAAGAAAAACACTACATAGAAGCCATAGAAAAGGCCTATCTCTTCGCCAGTCAGACCCTCCTAGATCTCGTCATCAAAGAAAAAGACCTCATCGGTCGTCTCAAGTCCGTCAAACACTATTTCCTCCTCGAAAAAGGCGACTTCATCGTCGCTTTTTTGAACTTGTGCGAAAAAGAACTTTGCAAATTCGCCGTCGATGTCAATCTAGGCAGCATCGAAAGTTTGATGGACTTGGCCTTGAGGATTTCGAGTGCGAATAACGACCCTTACAAGGACGATTTGAGAGCGGAGTTGCTGCAGTACGACTTGCAGTACCAAATGTTCAAGATTCTGAGCATTCAGACCAGATCTGAAGGTAAGCATTGGTTGATAATCAAGATTTTTGTATAGTTGTAACGTTTCTTTCTCCTCCAGTTATTCTAGCCGGATACTCATTAATCTTCAACTTGTCATTGGTGGTAATAATAATATTAATTTTCCTTCCAAACAAATTTACAAAATATGTATAGGAATCGTCAAAAAATTCTTGGGTATTCGTTTGAAAATTGAAACAGTTTTGGATTCTTCTATAAAATCTGGTAGGAAATTATAAACACGTGGAGCCGTCTGGTCAGGAGATTCGAAAGCTAATTTGGTTTTTCCAAATAGTACAAAAACATTGTTTTTTTGTCTTGTATCAATACTATATTTACATTTATCAGTACAAACAATTTATTTCTATTCTCTAACACAGATGAACACAAGTGAAAAATTAAAAGACTAGGGACAGTTCAAATTTCAAAATTTTTGAAAGCTGATCTGCTTGAATCAGATAGACCTATGCCACTAATGATTCGTATGAGTTTCATTGTGCTATGAAGACATCAGAGCAGCTAGAGAAAAAATCCAGAAGTACACTCCATATCTCAGTCTAGAACCCATCTGAGTATAGTACCGCTTCAACAGCTGATCATCATTTAAAACCTGCCTTATATTCCTGAACTGATATGAATTAATTTTTTCGATCAGAAAATCACAGTGATTCTGCCAATTTGAATGTTTATCGATGTGAAGACCTAAAAATGTCATGCTCTCACACTCTGTTATTACAGTGTCAGAATTATCATTAGCTCTGAACCTTATATCACACCTCCGCTGCTGATGATGGAACCTCATTGAATCGGTTCTTTTCGCGTTCAAAAACAAATTGTTTGTAGAAAACCATTTGTTGATATTTTCAAAAAGGTCGTCTCATTTTTCTTTCAAAACTGACTGATCTGTCAGAAATTATAATTGACGTGTCGTCTGCATATATTGTTATGAATGTTCTAGGAATTGAATATTCCAAATCATTAATATACAAAACAAATAATATGGGTCCCAATATCGACCCTTGAGGTAGTCCTAATTCATAGAAGACCATGCGGAAGTTGCTTTGTTAATAGCAACGTATTGTTTTCTATAAGGAAGATAGTAATAATATAATATCCAGGGCATTCACCTGTATCAATATAACTCAAAATCTCTCGGTGATATGAATGTATAACTGTAGTAGTGGATTTTTCATTCAGTAGTCCATATTGGTACTTTGTAAAGATATTATAATCTTCAGAAAATGAAAGAAGTATTTTCAGAAAAGCGTATTCGAATATTTTCAATATACTTGATGGAATTGTTACTGCCCTATAATTTTTCATTATGTTTGGACTCTTTTTTTATGCACTGATATGATTTTACCTATTTTCAACTGATTTGGGAATGAACCTTCATTGAATGACAGATTCACCAAATGAAGTAGAGGTTTAATTAAAACATGAAGACTCTTCTTCAAAAGAAACATGGGGAGTGCGTCATAACCTGACGATCTTACATTTTTGAGTTATTTATTAGCAAAGGAAGAGGAAGGGTCATGGATATCTGATCATATTATTGATTCTAATCACACTTTCGATGTCAAATCCAATATGGATATTATTCCCATTTGCAATAAAGTTAAACGGCTATAACTTTT
>OU896722.1:6035712-6058479 GCA_918026855.4 Phaedon cochleariae
ATTTTCTGAAACTTTTATTAATCTTTGCATAATCAGTGATTTATGGTATACTTCACTAATTGATGATTGCACTTAACTATAATAACAAGATTGCAGGTTTGTTGTTCGGTATAATAAAAAAATATGCAGGTTAGGTAAATGCGAGGGTAAATGTAAACAAAAACCGCGCAAAATGCAGGGCAACATTCCGACCTGCTTTTCAGCACCGCTCAACATTCTGGTACGGATTTCGGCACTTCGCCTTTAATTGGTCAGACAAATCAAAATCCGCCAATAGAATTTGAGCAGGTGCCGAATCCTATACCGGAATGTTTAAATGCGTACCGGATTAACTTGTGATATAACTTAGGTAACCGTAGGTAATAATATGTATTTGCTATCAACCCTTTCGAGTTAATCCGGTATACCGTATTTCGATGTAGATATATTGTGCCTTATTTTCGGAAATGAAGGTTTATCGAACCTTTCCACAGGCAATTCTAATCCTTCAGGTTGAAAAAGTAGGTTACTGATATGAAAGTCAGGCAAGCCAAGGTCAGTTTAGTTCATTCTAACAGTATTTCATCTGATGAAGCTTCTGTGTTAGCGAAACACGTTGTGTGATTGAAAATTTTGTGGAAATCTTATCGTTTGTGAAGTTTTCACATTTGCTATGAATCTCCATCAAGTATATAACGGCAGTTTCAACTCAAGAAAAAGAAGTTGTTGTGCAGGATCTACAGTGTCATCCATAAAGTCCGTAACACATGGAGAAAAAGTTTATTAGTAGTGTCACAAACTGTAGCGGGGGTTGCCTAAGTTGTATTCTAGATCTATTAGAGAATGAACTTCAAGAGTGATAATGATAAAGAATGCTCCAGTACAGGTCGTATCTGCACCTCATAGATCATAAGCAGCTGACTGGAAGTGGAATAGCTCCTGGCCCGAAACAGAAAATCAAGTTTTTGGGATGCACTTTAAGCAATTGACCTCACGTGATTGTTCCAAGAAAGGTTATTGCTGATAGTAATACCGAGCATCGAAACAAATATCTTCAAAGGTATGGTTACTCCTAACAAGCTCATGTTGGGCACAGTGAGATCGGCTCTTCTAGAGAATAGGCATGCTTGTGTTTTGTTTGCATTGATATCTATACCAAGTTATTGGATCCCCATTCGAGAATTGTTGCCAAGTCCATATTATTTATGTTGTCAACATTTCTTCCTCGTTCGTTTCTGATTTGCCTGGCTAGTATTGGAGCCCTGGAAGAGAAGGCGATATGTAGTGTACTATCATCGGCGAAGCTGTGTACTGGACATGGAGTTGCTTCCAACAAATCGTTGATATGAAGTAGGTGCTAGAATGGATCCTTGCGGAACACCAACATTTATGATAGATAGAAAACTAGCTAGCAGATAACATAGCTGAGGAGGCGAGCCATAGGATGGGAGCTTGACGAAGAGTCCATGGTGCCAGACTCGATCGAATGCCTTGGAGATATCAAGTGCCACGGCTAAGGTTTCACACTGTTTCTCATCATATTGCTGCCATATATGTGAGGCGTAAGCGAGCAGGTCACCAGTTGATCTCTGATGACGGAAGTCATATTGCCTATTGTTGAAAATACCTCAATGTTCCAGGTATTTCATGAGCATGATGTTGATAGCTTTCTCCATGATCTTTGAAATTATAGATAGCAGTGCGATCGGTCTGTAATTTCCTGTTAGGTTCTTTTTGCCTTTTTTAGGAACTGGTTGTACTATTGCAATTTTTTAGTTGGACGGGAATATCCCCAATTCGTAAGAGTAGTTGAACAACTTGTAGAGAACAGGTGTTAGTTCGGGAGTTTATTCCTTGGAAACAATCAGTGGGATTCCGTCAGAGACACAAGCTTTGTTGGTGTTGAGACCCAATAAAATCTTCCTTATAGTACGTAAGCGGAAGGTGATCTCGTGCATATGACTGTCAATTATGTTTGGAATTCGTTCTGCCGAAGAATCCAGAGTGGAATTTCCAGCATATAAATACGCAAAAATGTTGGCATTCTCCTGGGCAGTTGTGGCTAGTGTTCCATCTTCCTTGGTTAGAGGAGGAAACGAGCTGAAAGTGAAGTTTCTCTCTACAGTTTTGGCAAATAAGGAACAAAATGAACAAGATCCGTTAGGACGGGTGGCGGAAATTTGATCGAAAAACAAATGATAGAAAAACATTTCATAGAAGTCTTTTGATCGAAAGTGTTTTTGATAAGAATGCATTTGATCGAATGTTTCATGATAGAAAATACATTTGATAGAAACATGAATGATAAAAAATACACTTGATAGAAACAGCATTTGATAGAAAGTTCGACGGGGCTACGCTCAAGTTAGGTCAGAACGTTTGTGAAGATATGACCCTTCTTCATATATTTGAGAAGAGGGAGCTAGATGGAAATCGAAGCTCATATGAATTTATTGATACCACAAACTTCTAGCTCCTTCTCCTCAAATATATGAGGAAGGATCATATCTTCACAAACGAACTGACCTAACTTGAGGGTAGCCTCGTTGAATCATTTATCAAATGCTGTTTCTATCAAATATTTTTTCTATCAATTGTATTTTCTATCATTCATGTTTCTATCAAATGTATTTTCTATCATAAAACATTCGATCAAATGTATTTTTGGTGGAAATTCCTTTCTATCCTTTGATTTTTGATCAAAAGACTTCTATCAAATGTTTTTTTATCATTTGTCTTTCGATCAAATTTCCGCCACTCCCGTTATTAGTGTATAGGAAGATATTGCCCTTAGATGATCCAAATGCTGTAAGCAGGACTAAAAGATCGACGTATTTGCCGACAATGGAAACAGATAATGAGCAGCCTGTTCGAATTTTCTCACCAGCGTCAGAATGAAATTGACTTGATTTATTTTTCATAGGTCTAAATCCTTCTTGTGAAACTTGAACAGTCATTGTCTCGTCGAAAACCACTCACGCAGACGACTGCTTCAATGAAATTAACATAGTCATAGAACGAAATTCCAAACATCGACACACCAAAATTGATGGTACTAGGAATATCTATTAGATATCTACGAAACGAGTATCGTAATAACTTATATTACGATATGGGATGGAAAACTTGTCAATCGAGGCCAAAGGCCGAGTTTGGTAACCCATACATTATCGTAATATGAGTTCACGATACGAATATAGTACAATATTTGACCTACTACCAAAATGCTAATTATTTAATCAAAAATATTTATGTAAAAACTTCACAAACGATAAGATTTTCACAAAATGTTCAAGTTTTACATTTTGTCATGGATTTTCATCAAGTCACGGCCAAGTCAATTAAAAAAAAAAAAGTATAATGAATGAGGTTTTATTCTTGTAGCTATGTACGGATGCATTCTTATTTGTTGAATTAATATGTGGGGATATATGTATTATTACTACCTGTCTTGGCTATAATTATAATCAATTCTTGTTTTATCTTTTCCGATTATCATTTATTTTGAAAGAGGTTCAATTTCTGAAGATATTGAATTTTTCAATTGTATATTCATGATGAATTGGTTCCTATTCTATGGTTTTGAGAAAAGATGAGATTTTAAATGATATTTCTTTCACTTCCCGTACTAGTGCGGTGAAGTATCTTAAAACGATACTAAAATCAGTGTCGTAATGTTTCACATGACATATTGGTAGTAGGTGAAAATTTATACGAAATCAAACGTGATGAGATATATATCGTCAATTTGTAGGTTATCTTGGTATGTTTTATAGTGGTGTGGAAAAACGGGAATGAATTGAAGGTTTGACGATTTTATGGAAATGATTGGCATTTCCGCCGCTGTAACTCGTCGTTACCAGTGAAACTAACGGCAACATAGTTATTGCAAAAAAATATAGAGAATTCAGTCTTCTTCAATTTGGTTCCTGATATTTTCATTGTGAGATTCACTGTTGAGGTGGTACTTTGAAAAAACATTTTTTTTAACTTCAATCCAAGATGGCGAATGGCGTCAACCCGATTGGAAAACTAGAATTTTTCATCAGGGCTTCGAACTAAACAGCATAATCAAAAATCATTCCTACTCCACCGTCTGCAAGACTAATACTTGTTTAGCTCCTGTAGTGACTGCCCAGGCAACCAGATGACGAATGATCACGTCACTGTGACGTCCCTAATTGGTTATTTTTCGTCAGAGACGTCACACACCAATTTATGACGTCACTATGACGTACTTTCTATGACGTGATAATCACCTCATCGTTTCGACGTCGAGTGAACGTCACTTAGATGGGTAAAAGAAGACGTCAGTTTCATGACGTTGCAGGGACGTCCTGTCGACGATATATTATCATGAGAAACAGAAGTATAACTCATGAAAGCAAATCAACATGCAGGTTTTATTGGAATTAATAATATACCCGAAAAGTAGGGGAACACTTTTTTCTAAAAAACTTTGACACACTGTAATTAACACATTAACAAGCTATGTATATATACAGATGATTGTTATGGTATACCTTTATTGAAACCGTTACTCCTTTGACGTTGCAGTGCGACGTATCTATGACGTCTAATAATCACGTCGGTGTGACGTACCAATTTGGTGAGCTTCCTCATTCCGAAATTTTTTCAATAATTTGCTATTTAGATTTTTGTTGGGTGACAAAGAATGCATCAATATACATGATTCAACAAAGTGAAGCCAAATTCGCCAACATCATTTTCATTGCTATCAAACTATTCTTTGTTAGCTTACATCTCGCCGACACGAACTACATAATTTTTGATACAGGGTGTCAATTTGAAAACTTCCCACCCTCAATATCTCCCTCCAAGTCGATAATATGGAAAAACGAAAAGACAGGTCGATTTTATTTTCGAGGGGGACATGGTTCTAAAATATTTTCAGCCCCGCGGCGTTGCCGCTTCTAACGGAAAGAAGCAACAACTTTGTTATTTCAAATGGAACACCCTGTATTTTATTGCATTTTTAGATTCTCACTGAAAAGCTGATTCCATCAATGTATCACACTTGGGGTCTAGCAGGAATGATTACAGAGATATAGGGTGTTCAAAATCGAGATTTTACAAATTTAGGATTTTTTTGAGTCGAAACTATTCATTATTGGTCAAAACGGCTTTCATGTCCCTATCTCAACTTTTGATTTACTATCTACTGACATTTATTTGAAACGAATACAGGGTGGTTCAAGATTCAGACTTTTGGTGAGCTTTGACATGAAGGCCAATATGCTTTTTCCAGGGCATCCATGAAACGGTAGAACAAATTAGACCTATCATTTGCGCTCACATAACCCCTTTGAAGCTATTAGGCATTTGAAATGTTACTTGGGAGGTACTTTCAGGCTAACGTTAAAAAATGAATCATCGTGAGGTAATTGATCGAAGATAAAACAGATCAGCTGGATTTAAACCATGTCGAACAAAGCATTAATGAAACTATGGAATTGACCGAAAGTTATTGACATGGTGCATCATGTTTTTGATTTTCAACCTTCTGAGGTGATTTAACATTAGAAACATAAAAAAATAAAACAAAGAAAACAAGTAGCTCAAAGTCGATCGATCACACTCGAAATAAGAGAATCACTCAAAATATGTTACCGGTTTCGGCGCAACGGCCATCATCAGACCTAAAAAAAGTACATGTGAAATGATGAAATGACAAAACAATTCGGAAGAGTGAAAAATTTGAGACATACCAAGATATTGAGCTTTAGGTAGCATTATAATGGCAAAACCAACATGTTATGAGCAAAGCAATTTGTCAACAGGCCATCAGAGTCGGCCACATAAGGAAAAAGTTTTTATGATTGGTAAAGAGCCAGAAAAAATTGGCTCTGTTAAGAACAAACATCTTTTCAAGTAATGCAACAAATTTTGTATACAGTGTGTCCACCTTAAGGACTTACCACCCCTGTAAAATCGTTATTACTCGACCGATTTCAAAAAACCTCTCTTTGTTGGATAGGTATTTGAAATACCCATCCAACGAGAGAGTGATCTAATTCTTGGACTGATATCGTGGCCAACTGCGACACATTTCAATGACCCATATTCCAGAAAGTACTATTAGGGATTTTTTTCCGCGTAACTTGATGATGAATTCTGAATCAGTACCACTTGAAATATACCTGTACCGATTTTCATCATCATAAAACACAGGGTGTCCGAAAAAACGAATAATCATTTCCTTCGAATAGGTTATCAGCAAATGTAGTTCTGTGGTTTTTCTAAGAAGAAATAATCACAAATTATCATTGAGGATTATTTCAAATATACCTGTACCAATTTTCGTCATTTGCATATACAATGTGTCTGAGAAAAAAATTAAAAAGGGTAGGTAAGCAATATTTTTCATCCTGATAATTCTTCACTCAAAATAAAAAGATGAATCAGGATCACTTGGAACATACCTGTACCGATTTTCATCATCATTAAACACAGGGTGTTCGAAAAATCAAATTAATATTTTTTTCGAGTTGATGAAAAAATATTGCCTACTTTTTCTTTTTAATTGTTTTCTCATACACATCGTATTTTTTGAATGATGAAAATCGGTACAGATATGTTCAAAGTGATCCTCAATAATGATCATCAATTCTTCTCAAAAATACCACAATACTACATTTTCTGATCACCTATTAAAAAAAAACACAATTCGTTTTTTCGGACACCCTGTGTTTTATGATGATAAAAATCAGTTATGGTGTTTTTCAAGTGATCGTGATTCAGAATCCATCATTGTTTTTTGTGAAAAAAAATCCCTAATAGTACTTTCTCAAATATGGGTCGATAAAGTTGGTCGCAGTTGGCCACGATTACAGTTCATGAGTAAAATCACTCTCTTGTTGGATGGACATTTCAAATACCTATCCAACAAAAAAAAGTTTTCTGAAATCGGTCAAATAATAACAATTTTACAGGGGTGGTAAGTCCTTAAGGTGGACACACTGTATGTATACTGCATAATAATAATCTGAAGGCAGCCACCTCAGATATCAGAGGGCTACGGATCACGAAAATGTAAAAATTGAAGACGATTCGAAATATGGACCAAGGTTTTGACAGTTGAACATGAAACAATAGAAATTGAGTGACAGTACCTGAAATGACAAAATAAAACAGAGACACAAAGAAATGAACAATATTTTCAAGCAGAAAAAACTAGCAATTATGAAGAGAAGGAAGAAGAAAAATATAAAAAATGGATATTTTATACTGTCCGTAGGTTAGTCGAGGAGGTCGAGCATTCATTTCTCCATAATTTTGAAATATTCTTCCCTTGTTTTTATGAATAAAAGTATGAGTAGAAATCATTGAGAAAAGAAACAGCTGTCCAACAACTGTATACAGGGTGTCCCAAAATTGCTGGGACACAGAGCTACCACGTGTAGAGGAGGTCAAAATAAGTTGATTGGACCCAATTTATTTATGTGCCAAAATGTACCGTTTGTCCGTGAGAAGGGTTCAAAGTTCACTTGAAAAAACACATTTTTGTACGCTGTTCAGGAATAAGTGGAACGAATTTGATGAAATTTGGCAATAGTGTATTTCAGAGGATTAATTTCCTTTTGGTAATCTAAGAAACCTAAAAGAAATTGTAGAAGGGTTGAAACTACCCTCACCCCATGACGTTATCTTCAGAACTTTTTTAAGGGTCATGATACGGTTCTGAAATTTTTTGAGCTTGAAGACTCATCAATTACCTTCATTTTATCACTCGTGTAAAAATTTTGTATACCGAATAGTTTCGAAGAAAAAAAATGTTCTCTCAAATAATGCTACCAGATATTCCTATAGTAATGGTACCCGCGGTAATAACAAAATTGAAGAATTTATTGAAAAATTTACAGACAACGTCAACAACAAACTTGAATGACAATAAATTTGTTTCCTGTCGAAATCACGACTTGCCTTCGTTTCCAGTGCCAACTAAGTTTTATATCACAATTTAATTAAACTTGTACTATAGGAATATCTGGTAGCATTATTTGAGAGAAAATTTTTTTCCTTCGAAACTATTTGGTATACGAAATTTTTACACGACTGATAAAATGAAGGTAATTGATGAGTCTTCAAGCTCAAAAAATTTCAGAACCGTATCATGTCCCTTAAAAAAGTTCTGAAGAAAACGTCAAGGGGTGAGGGTGGTTTCAACCCTTCTACAATTTCTTTTAGGTTTCTTAGATTACCAAAAGGAAAGTGATCCTCTGAAATACACTATTGCCAAATTTCATCAAATTCATTCCACTTATTCCTGAACAGCGTACAAAAATGTGTTTTTTCAAGTGAACTTTGAACCCTTCTCACGGACAAACGGTACATTTTGGCACATAAATAAATTGGGTCCAATCAACTTATTTAGACCTCCTCTACACGTGGTAGCTCTGTGTCCCAGCAATTTTGGGACACCCTGTATATATTAGTCATTTCCAAAGTCATAGATGAATTTCTAGAAAGCTTAGGAATCATCGAAGATATTTGAACAATATGTCTTCTGCCATGAAAGTACAACAGGTGATTCACTAGTCTACGTTACCTATATATGGCACGCTTCAATAGAAAAAAAAAATATAGTAAATCTCTAGTTGTGTCATTAGATATTTCGAAACGATCAGAACTTACGACGCCGAATAAAGATCTTGCTGAAATCACAGCCTGAGGAATCCCTAGTTGATTTCAATGCCACCAAATCTCAAGCCTGTATTTTATCTACAAGAGCGAAGCAAATTATGCCTGATATGACAACGTTTGGTATCACCATTGCCACAAAGTCCACCATATCTATGCATATTTATTTTCATCAGCACTAAGCGAATCTTGCTAAGGAATACGCCCTCTACCATTTTCTAATATTACTAACGTATGGGCCATTGATTGCTTTGTATACATCACTTTGCATGTATTTTATATGAGATGTTATTGTGTTTGAATCGTCCATAATTTTGTTCGAGAAATTTTATAATCGTTGAAAAACATGAATCGCTATTGTTGTGTACCCCATTGTTTATCCCGAATATAGCTTCCATACCTTTCCGAAATCAGGACAACCACCCAGCGAGCACAATAACATCTCAGAGATGTTAAAAGTACGAGATTTCGAGACATTGAACCTCCACTGCGATGTTCTGTCCACACATGAATAGAACTATTATAGAACAGCCAATGTCCGCCGCAGGAGGTAATTATCGAGATGTCCTTGATATGTCACAAAACTACCTTCTCCCTAGTTCTTTCTGAAGCCTTTTCATGGACACAACAGAACATTTTCATCGCGTATTGCACAAATCAAATCGCTGTAAAAAAACATTTTCGAGGTACTTTTCTGAAGCCTTTTGTCAAAATGAACTTTTGCATTAGGATTCTATTTCCCTTTTGAATGGAAAAATGCATTAAAAATAGATTGAACATAAAAATATTTTCTTGATATAAAATAACCTTCTTAATCGGTTTCTGAGTAGTGCTTACTACACACAGACATATAATTGGAAATAGGTTTCCCAATTTTTGAAATGTTCTACACGATGCATAATTTTGCAACTGCGGAGAAGCTGTGTATTGATGAATTCGTACTTTTATATATTGATTACACTGAGGCACCGAACAACACATCTTGCATCTGATGGTCATCATTACAAACTGAATAAGTCTTCTAACACAATAAACTTCACCAAATTCCTTTCTGTTCGTTAGCAGCGTGATGTAAGCGTGACACGCTGCAAACGCGAATGCCAATTGCGAACAAGAAGAACAAAATCGAAAACAAATCAGAATTCATCGTATCGTGACGTGAGCATGAGACGATGTGATGGGGTACACAAAGAAAGGGCAAAAATGAACAAAAACAATACTTTCAATATCCTTCTAAGACCTCTTTGGGAAGTGCATATTACGCCTCAAAAAATAACATCCTCATGCATACATTTCTAAAACATCCCAAAACATCCCAGGGATAACTCTCAGTAGGCAAACAAAGAAATGCCACAGAAGAACAAAAACAATACTTCAATATCCTTCGAAGACTTCTTTGGTCAGTGCATATTACGTCTCAAAATAACATCTTCATGCCAACATTTTCAAAACATCCCAAGGATGTTTGTGCTCGCTGGGCATAAGTTGTATTTGTAACTAACTTGGGAAACGATGAAGTGATCCATAGAAGAAATATGTGAATTCATAACTTGAAGATTGGGAATCAAGTGTCTGAGCATATTATGAGAGATAATTCTTTTCACTCCACTGAAAATCAACCCATATATTTCCATATAATAGGTATATATGTCTATAATGAATATAATACCAAGTTCTTAAGGTAATAATAAAATAGAAACGTATTTTCAACTAATTATATCTTTCATCATAATACTACTCATCATGAACAGTAGAATCTGTGAACAGTAAAGAATTTGGTCCACCAAAACCCTGGGTTCCACCAAAAACATGTAACATTCAATTAATATAATCTTCTTTCATAACATAACATGTTCTTAGCAAACTCAAAACCAAATTCTATCAATGAATTCAAAAAAATGTAATTGAAAGATGACTATGTAATTAAAAATGTATTGTTTAGATTAAAAGTAGAGCCATCCCCAATTGTTTCTACCCATAATAATCATGTAGCTTGTTGAACTATATAAATTCACCATTTCCTCGGACTTCGTATGAGTGATTTTTTTCGAGAGCTCCTATGATAGTCTTCCTAGTATGCACCTGTAAAATGATTTTCAACATTAGCTCTTTGTATCAAGAATATAAATAGAGGTATTTATGTATTGTAAAAAGTGATTAAAAATGAGGTATATAACTTTACCTACGAAAGAACATTTCATTCCCAGAAGGTAGGTACTGCCTTCCAAAAATATTATGCTATCAGGTGAATATCCCAGCCATCTATTTGAATTGGAAATAACCATCCTATACAGGTTTAATCATGAGAATTCTTGTTCGATAATGATGAGAACTTACAGCTTACATGATGGTACATATATAAATGTCAATTTGAGGTAGGTAGATATCATCTACTGTTGATATAATCTTCTCCTCAATCAAAACATATTAAACCACTGATGGAAAACACGAAGTTCAAAAATACACGAATAATGAAGCTTAACGTTTGAGATATCAAAACGAAATAAACATAAACACCATTAGTGAACAATGTAAACAATCTGCCAATGGCCCATTGAGTAGTAGGTACCAACATTCGCCGTTCTGGCGCTACGATCTTGATCTCAAGATCTCGGTCGCCTATACTCTTTCATGAGAGAATTATGTCAGATCCATCGCGACAGCTGCTTCACAAAAACTCGGATTTTTATTTCAAGCGAAAATATACTTCACTTCTCAACAGCTCCCAAATCACAGAACCGGTTCAGAATACTTTTGCCACATACATTATGGTTCCGCAACCAAACATAAATCGATGCACCTTCAGAACCGAACCGTTCATCTCGTTGGTGATAATTCACTCATTGATTTAGTAAAATCATTGGAAAACCGTAGGAGAGTCGGCAATTTTCTACTTCACTATAGATTTTTCTACGGAAAGTGTTAAGAAATCTCTTTCTGTCGTCAACTACGAGATATGTCGAACTCCTCACCAGAACTCGTTCGTCTAAAGAGAAGCAAAGCTTCAGAATTCTTTGCCAATGGAGGTATTTTCAAGAACTCATAACCTCCACAAATAATAATAATAATAATAATGTTTATTTCGACAGAATCAGAATACATTGGAAGAAATTATGATATCAAGTTAACATCAGGTAAATAAACATTAGAAAACCCACAGAAGCAGCAAATGCTGCTTGTACGTGGTGAAAAAGTATAATAAATAAAGATTAACAGTTTTGGAATATAAAACTGAGTACCTAGGTGAACAAAATTCTAGAGTGTACAATATTTATATGCAAAATAATCAAAATGGATAGATATAAAAATAAATGGAATAATATATATATATAAAATTATTGACAATACTAACATTAATAATTTCGGAATCTGAATCTACGTACAAAAATTCAAGCATGTACAAAACTTATATCCAAAATGACCAGAATGCATAGATATAAAAATAAGTGAATTAACTCAGGTGTTGAACAATCACATACTTCGGAGACGTATTTATAAAAAAAAAAATAATAATAAAAAATAAATCACATGAAGTTTAGATAAAATCCAGAAGTTAGAACGAGCCAAACTTTAAGAAACTTGTAATGATAAAACACATCACATGGGGTTATGAACGTAATCAATCAATAGTGAGGGTATAGTTCTATATAGCATTCAATAACCGTTATCAAATAGTTCACCAATTTTTTCACGAGGTTGACTTGTTATTAATTCCTCGAGCGCTTTTTTCAATTGTACGAGTGAGTTCAAAGAATGCATGTTTTCCGGTAGGGAATTGAAAACAGTTGGGCCCAGGAAATTATAGGATCTCTGACCAACGTTCTTGAATGCATATGGTATAATGAATTTACTTTTATGACGTGTGGTATACTCATGCCGCGGCTGACTAAGTTTCCTCTTATCCTCAAATTGTTTCAATACTAGTGTCTTATAAAATAATTGTCTCAAATCGAATATGCCTGATTCTTCACATACTATATTCAACTGATATTCCAATACCTTCCTTCTGATGTCCTCCTTGGGTACCTATGATGTGTTTCGAACTCAATTAGGATTCCCTTTCGTGCGATTCAAACTTCAACATAGAAAAAAAAGCAATTCAATTTAAACTGTCACTGCATTTGAGAGGAATCGTCATGACTTGTTTTGAAAAATGTTTGAAGGAGATGAATATATATCAGAATGATATCAAATTTTCACTCAGCTTTGGACGTTTCGGTAACGCATCGACTCCTGTTTTGAATATATAAATGAAAAATATTATTCTTGGCAAACCATCTTGATACTTCATACAAATAATATGTCTATCGCGCTTTGTGACGGATTTATTGACATTGAAAGTTAGATCGACTAAAATTCTTTTCTTCCATGATGTGAATGATGGTTGAACAATAGTGTTGTCCGAAAATAAGTCAAGTTGAAAAACGTTTGTGATGTGGTGGATTTCATTATCAAAAATGTTTTGGTCATATAATGTAGAATGGGCTTTGTTCCAATGTTTTTGATAGTCTTCTGATGCGTTGATTGAGAATTGAGGTATGTGTTAGCATGGTCTTTTTACGAGTAACATTTGTTACGTAATAGTTATTCGTGCAACTAGTGCAAAAATGTATCAAGCTACACTGTTTGACCACTAACCAAACCAGATATTTAACGCATCAATCGGCACGTGTATATTCAGCTCTGTTCAACACATGCGCCCTAACAACACGGGATCTTGCTGGTACATCCCGCTAAGGTCTTACAAATGTCCCAATGTTTCAGACTTAGGTACGATATCCCAGAGATGTTTCTCTTGGGACATTCATCAGATGTTTTCATTGGATGTTCTAGAAACATCCCATTTTTTGATAAACAATATCATGGTTCCATATCTGCTAATGATGATTGACATGATTGAACAGTTCAAACAATTGTGACATTTGAAACATTAAAAAGTTGATAAAAAATGGAAATCAAAACTGTATTCGTACATATATACTTATACCTATACCAAAGCCGGCTAATTTCATCGATAACAAATTGAAATAATTATACTAAATATTCCTCAATAAGATTACCAAAGTACCTGTTTAACTTCATGAACCATGCAATAAACGACAAAATCAAAATATATCCCTTCAGCATATTTATTGCTGGATTTATTTGTTATATCAGCCGATAGATGGCGGTAAAACTACGTTGCTAAGAGTTACTAACAGCCGTCGGCCCAGCGCTAACAAATATGAGCCTCAAACAACTGTTATCATCTTCCATTAGTTATTGGACCGCACCGACCTTATATTTTCGGATTCGGATTGTTACTTGATATCTGGAAATAGGTCGGCCATTTTCAGGATTTCAGATTGAAAATAATTCATACCTTGTCATCCATTACTGTCATCAAACAAAATACATCCTATATAGAAGTTTCTTTAAGATGTTCCATATCAAGTACCCTGAATGTCTCTGGTACATCCCGTATCATCCCACAAACATTCTGATGGGATGTTTATAAGACATCGCAAATGCTGACACGGGTGTTGCCAGCAACATCCCAAGAATGTTCCAAGGAAAATAGGGGTTTTCCAGAGATGTTCCTATCATCCCATATGGATGTTTCTACGACGTCTCACAGATGTTATTGTGTTATTAGAGTATATTGAAATTTCTTTGAGATGTTCCATATCAACTACCCTGAATGTCTCTGGTACATCCCGTATCATCCCACAAACATTCTGATGGGATTTTTTTTTATCGATTGGAGCGCACGAAAGGAAATCCCTATAATGTTCAAAGAACATCGTGCGTTCCTAGGGAGGATAGGGACAGGAGGTAGGAATTGGAATTTATTTTGAATTTTTGGAGATTATATGTTGTTGGGAATACTTCCACAGGCAATGAATTCCAGAGCCTAGCCGTTCTATGGATGAAGGAGTCTTGATAAAGTGCTGTTCGACATCTTTCGAGGTTGACGACGAAAGGATGTGCTGACTGGGCTTGTCTAGTTCGTCTGATTGGTATTGCTAGTGAAGGGATGATTGCAGAGATTTCCGAAGAACATTTCCCGTGGAAGTATCGATAGAAAAGTGAAAGGTCGCCGACCTTTCTACGGTGTTCCAATGATGTCAAAGAGTGAGTGAGTGAGTGTGGCGTCACCCACCAGGCGAATGGCTCTTCTCTGGATGGAATCCAAGAGCATCAGCGTATGTTTTGGTGCTGAACCCCATATGTGGGAACAGTATTCTAGAACAGGCCGTATCTGCGCTTTGTAGATCATGAGAAGCTGTTTAGGTGTGAAGTAGCTTTTCGCACGGAACAAGAATCCGAGTTTTTGTGAAGCAGCTTTTGCGATGGATCTGACATGATTATCCCATGAAAGAGTGTTGCTGATGGAAATACCGAGCATAGATATGGTGGGCTTGGTGGGGATGGTGGAGCCAGACATTACAATATCGGGCATACTGAGTTCCGCCTTTCTAGAGAAAATGCAGGCTTGAGTTTTGGTGGCGTTGAATTCAACTAGGTTGTTGGTTCCCCAGGCTGTGATTTCAGCAAGATCTTCATTGACAGCATTGACCTGCCTGCGCCGTGAGTTCTTAGTTTCCTGGGAGGAAATGGGAATTCTGGAAGAGAACGCAGTATAGAGGGTACTATCATCTGCAAAGCTGTGGATGGGCCAAGTTGTTACTCCCAACAGATCATTGATATGAAGCAGGAATAATGTTGGTGCCAAAATTGATCCTTGTGGAACGCCGGAATCGATGCCAATGGTATCAGACGATACACCGTCCACCACCACGTGAAGCGATCTGCCTGAAAGAAAACTCGATAAGAGATGGCATAGCTGAGGTGGTAAGCCGTATGATGGTAGTTTGTGGAGGAGTCCTTCGTGCCAAACACGGTCGAATGCTTTCGATATGTCCAACGCGACAGCTAGAGATTCCCCGTGTTTTTCTATTGAAGATTGCCATAAATGGGTGACGTAGGCAAGTAGATCTCCAGTAGATCTTTAGTGGCGAAAGCCGTATTGTCTATCATTGATGATTCCTGAGCTCTCCAGATATTTGATAAGCTCAATATTGATGGCTTTCTCCATCACTTTGGAGATTACTGATAACAGGGCAATGGGCCTGTAGTTGTTGGGCAGGTTCTTGTTCCCTTTTTTGGGGATTGGTTGGACTCTAGCTGTCTTCCAGCATGATGGAAAAATACCCGACCTGTACGAGATGGTAAACAACTTGCAGAGAATCGGTGTTAATTCTGGTGCACATTTTTTGAGGATAATGGGTGGAATTCCATCAGGACCGTTAGCCTTATTAGTTTTGAGATGTTTATAAGACATTGCAAATGCTGACACGGGTGTTGCTAGCAACATCCCAAGAATATCCCAAGGAAAATAGGGATTCTCCAGAGATGTTCCTATCATCCCATATGGATGTTTCTACGACGTCTTACAGATGTTATTGTGTTATTAGGGCGAGTATGAAGGAAACATTCCACCAGCTCCTGCCAATGTAATTCGCTATTCATATCATATTGTAGAATGCTGCTTATACAGTATTTTATTAATAATTGGAAGAATATGAAGATTCCACCCAAATCACCTATAGATAAAATGTGTCTCCCGTCTGAGTTCCAGGATCTCTCACTGTTACGATACTGCCAAGAGACGGTCTCTTTAAAAAGACAGGGTGATTATTCAACTATTATTCAATAAAAATCAAGTTATCTTTTTCTCTTCAATCTGTAATTGGACGTCACTGAAAATTCGCGAGTATCCCTACAAGAGCCGGCCATGACAATATGAAGGTGATATTATAGCAAAACTAACTGAACAATATAATTATCATCTTGAACGATATAATCATATACCCTGTAATGATATCAAAATGAAACATTGCCTTAAAATATAGGTAAAACTGAGGTTGAATGCACTACACTGCAACACAATAGTAAAATGCACCAAAAATATTTATTCAGTTGACGTTAACTAAATAAGAAATTGAGCTTCTGGCATGAATATTCAATACTACTTCTGAGTCTAGTGTTTTTGCCGATTCTAAATGAAAACATTTTGAGTGCGGCACGGCCGAGCAGAGACATCTATCCACAACATCGATACCAGGTGGAGAATAAGGTCGCGTTACAACCGCCCACGGAATAATACGGCATCAAGTGATTTGAGTGGAAACAGCCGCGTTCTTCATTTGCGTTTGGGTGACACAAAACGTAAGTGAAAGGATCATTCTTATTTTTTTCACGTAGTAGGGGTCCTCATCCAACATTTTGTCACATCAGATGTCAGGGAACACGACAGCGGATTTGACCTTAGAAGCACTAAGTCGCCAGGGTGGAAACTTCTACAAGCAGGATCTCGACAGTAACATATCTAAGGTCTGAGCAGTATGCTGTCAGTGTCATCTCATTGATCTGTATTGATTGATTATTCATTTGAACCTGGTATCGGTTATTGGCAAGGTGACGATTCCGATACGGCACCTGGTGGGCAAATTTGAACCAGTTTAGGACGTAATTCAAGGTCATGTTTGTTATTGTGATCAGTAGGTTTCATATTCTATGGATACTTGATGAATACCACAAATTACGTTAATTTTCTCTTCTTCCTTCTCTTGAGTACAAGACATGAACTTTATATCAATTGCCAAATCAATTCTATATTATTTTATAAATGAGTATCAACAAATCTCTGATAATACACGAAATCAACTATGTTTGGTTGCTGTTTGAACTAGTAGAACTACAGCTCCAACGAAAACTTCCTACCTTTCTTCACTTCATTGGTCTAATAATGATAACAATCCTCCTATTTTGTAGTATCATCTTTGTAGTAAAATCGCCAATGCAGATTGCATGTACTTCCAAAATGATTATGTTAAAATACAGCTCCAATTACATTCATATGAGCAAAAACAGTAGCATATTTTATTGATATATAATAACCCTGGTACAAGCAGGTCATTAATTGTAGGTAGCTTACTTCATAGCTTGAATTGAATCTTTGAACATACATTGAAGTGACACCATCTATTTCTATTTGGATATTCAGATTGTGTAATAGATATGGTTTGTTTATAGTAGGTGCTAATATTTCTTCAATTTTTCAGCAGGGGAGGAGTTGCCATCCAGGGTATCTTACAAATGAGTGCAATTAGTTACACAAATTGAAACCAAAACCCAGATTCCTTGAAGTTGAATTCAAGTTTTTAAGGATATATCACTGATTATTTGGGTACTTGAACATATCCAGGACATTTCAAAATGTATCTTGGAAAAATGTATTCATAATTTTACTGCTTGTATGTTATTATTGAACTGTATTTATTCATAAGTAAACGTTCTACTGTTTTTTTTTGTTTTGTAATGTTTAATTGTAGGTTTTCAAAATTCATATTTCAATTCCACAACTAGGTACCTCAATCAACACCTCATTTTTTTTTTATCCAATTTCAAAGTTTCACTTTATAATCTTCACTAATTCCTTTTAAAATAGGTACCTACCAGAAAGATACTTACTTCTGCTCATTGTTAATTCATTTCTACATACATGAAAGTCCTGGATTTCAAATTCATTTATAATTGTAAATTTTTATGAAGGTATCTTGTAAAATAATTTAGGGGAAAACAGTATACATGAGCACTGAGGGAAGGAGTATACTGGACTATCCATCTATTTGTAGGTACTTCTTTCTGGACTTCTTTGGAGTGGCATAAGTACAGTAAAACACATGTCATGTCAATGTACTTTCATTTTCGAAAATTATTATCAATTCAGTTCCAAAATATACAAAACATAATGAACTATGCAGATTAATGAGATAGATATTCTCAATTAGATGAATTTAGGATTACAAAATGATATCAAATCACAAAATTTATAAACTAAACTGAAATCCTAGGTCATTTGATCAATGTTTTCCTCAAAGCCTGGAAGTAATATTGTTGTATCTACTATTAAATCCACAGTAATGTCAGGATGCCTTTGGTGTTGAATTATTTCTTGGTTTAGACTCATGAGAGCTGGTTGCTGCTGATTTCTATTGTATGGATCAATTGCACATGATTCTGATGGCTATAATATTCAACACAAAATAGTCGAACACATTGTTCAGGGATGGTTTTCAATATGTTCACAGAAGGCTGTTCACTGTTGAAAAACTTCACTCCTGGTATCACCATTTGTGGTCTGTAGAGGATCCTTTTGCTTGAAGAGTGTAGTTATAGAAGTATGATGGTGAATATATCAGCTCCTGATGATAGTGGATATGCTTGTAATTTTTGATATCCCATAAAGCTGTCCCACAGAAATGCACTGGTTTGAAGAAATTTGGTCCACGATTCAGTCAGTAGGTAACAGTAATTTTCCTCACATAACGATGAAACAGTAAGATCCAACAAATATAATTATGATTTCAGTTAAAAGTTCAACAATTAACACAAATAACACGATGAAATATCAAGAAGAAAATGTATGCAAATCTCAAGAAATTTTGTAAACAAACTACACACTCTTTGCCGCCATCTTGTTTTGAAATAGAGCCCCCAACGGTCGATCACCTTGCCAATTGCAACGGTTGAATCGATGCTGGCTATTTGGTTACTATAATTTTCAGACTTTTATGACATGGACATTGAAAATTTCGTCAACCAAGAAATAGAGAGAAAAATTGAAAATCTTTCCTTTCTGCATCTGGGCACCATGTGATGAGCTCGTATGTGGATGTCTTCTGAACACATTTTCGATCATCCACAATTTTTCATGAAGAACATCTAATTAGGGGTGAATATTCAATTATTGTGAACATTCTTGGTTTATTGAAGAGATTATTTTCATGGAATTTGGTCCATATTCAAAGAATTTGTGAACTTTCATCATCTCAAGGTTACGTTATTACAACACGTTTTCTATTTTCCCTATGTTATAGTTCTGCCAGACGTTTGCTTTTACTTCTGCTTCTGCTTTTACGTTCACTTCCTTTCACTTTTATTTTCACTATTTTGGAGAAAGTTATGTTACTATTTTGCTGAATGCTTCTCATTGACTCGAAAGAGTAAGCATTTCTGATGATTTCATGAAACAATCTCCATAGAAAGATCGTCCAGGCTATTAGAGCCGATTTACTGTTCCTGTTAACACTGTAAATTTATAGATGTAAATTTCAAGAAGATATAGATGATTTCCAACTTGATATAATAAATTCAATGTACTGGCTGGACTGAGCATACATATAGGTCACCTGATATCTCACCAGACTCGTAGGTCCATGGAATCTGGAACCTGATGGAGCCCAAAATGATGATGGAATTCACCATGATGTAATTTGGTAGCTGGAAATATTTATGAGCTCTGGTCTATCAACATCTTCTGGTATATACACAGTCTTGCTGACATAGGGTATTTTCTGCATATCATGAAGTATTCATCCAACGAGCAGCGAGGCCAAGGGAGGTGTTTTCCGAGGCATTTAACCTCTAGAAATTTAAAAAGAACACCAATTCCTACCTTATTACCCTTGGTTCTCACGATGTCCTCTGAACATTACAGGATATCCCTCTTGGTGGGAACCAGAACATAAAAAGAGCTGATCGTATCAAATCTTTCATAATCCAAAACCAAGTACAATTTGGAATATAGTAAAATTGAAGAATAATTATTCAATATTCCTATATCTGTGAGGGTGTGATGCAATATATCTGAGGAAAACCTGTACTATCGTGTGTGACCGAGTTCAGCAAATCCCCGAACTTTCGATCCTCGTCAGCTCACCTAGTATGCTTTCTATGGCAAAAGGTGAGGAATAGTCGAGATAATTCCCGCATATGTACCTATCGACGGGGTTGAACTGAGGATGTTGAATCGAGCTGAGAACTGGTAATACTCCAAGTGAGGTTGGAGTGCTAAACCAAGACTTGGCGGTAAATTGGCTACCGTGATTTGTGAGGATTCGCTCGGGCCTACCAAACCTAGGAAAATAATCTAAACATAAGCGGTTGTGGATCGATGTTATATATTTTGAAAAAATATCCATGACACACACAGGTACGTAGTACCATCCCTGGAACGTACCAATGGGCCATAAAGGTCCAACGAAATTATTTCGTTAACCCGTGTGCTTGATGGAGTCTCCCACTAAGCCCGGAGGTGAGCAAATGAAATAAGGGTCCTCCTCCGTAGTCCTGATAAAAATTATTTCATTATTCATTATACAGGGTGCCCTTAGAGACATGCTAATCTTTGAGGGGCTGATTCTTTGACTCATTTCAATCAGAAAACTCCATATGAACGTATTTCCTAAAAGTCTTACCTTTTGAGATACAGGGTGATGAAAAATATTCCTCTTTCTGATTATAACTGAGACAATATTGCATACATCTCCATGAAATTCGGTGTACGCCTTTTATGCATCAAGGTGCATTTAATGATGTACACAAATTTCCATTTTCTCTACCAGTGGCACCGTTGCGGGAATTTTAATGTTTATATTTTACTCAAAAGTGAACAAGGACGGGACATTTTCAAATCTCTTACAATGATATAAAAGGCTATTCAACTATGTACAGGAAAAAATCCTCTTGTTGATACTCGATAGAACGCTTCGTTTCAGAGAAAAAACGAAATGCGAAACCAGAAATTTTGATGCCTGAGTACTCCATTCAGGACATCCATAACCACAGTATATTATATTTTGAAATTTCCATACTGATTCAGTCACATAGCAGACTGGATTTGGCATCACGAAAAGATACAGAGTGGACAAAGAAGGATCTATGCATATGTTCGACATTAACACCCTGTATCTCAAAAGCGAGGAAGTATACGAGATACGTTCATATGAAGTTCAATTCTTGAAATGGGTCGAATAATCGGCCCCTTGAATATTAGCCTATCATTAAGGGACACTGTATATTTACGATGCAGTGCACAATCAGCATTGGTTTCCAATATGAGTGCATAACATGTGACAGTTTTGTATCGCTTCTTTGAGTATCCGATAAATTCTTGAGTAACTTGCTGATTGAAGGGGTTAGTTTTATTTGAGAATTCAAAAGCTTCAACAATCGATCTGAGGGAGTGGCTAGTCTCGCGTATGGAAACCGAGAAAGAACATCTACAATTACGTTATTTTTGGCACTAACGAATTGAATAGAGAAATTATATTCTTGTAGGGCCAACGCCCAACGGGTGATACGGGGTGAAAAAAGTCGACAAACTTGAATATAAATGAGGACACAGGCGTCGGGTATAATATGGAAATGCTTCCCTGATAGTATGTACGCCACTTCTGTGATGCAGAAACAACAGCTAGTACTTGCTTCTCGAATGAGTTATAGGCGCGTTCCCTATCCTATCGTGTTTGGCACGAAGGACTCCTCCACAAACTACCATCATACGGCTTACCACCTCAGCTATGCCATCTCTTATCAAGTTTTCTTTCAGACAGATCGCGTCACGTGGTGGTGGACGATGTATCGTCTGATACCATTGGCATCAATTCCGGCGTTCCACAAGGATCAATTTTGGCACCAACATTATTCCTGCTTCATATCAATGATCTGTTGGGAGTAACAACTTGCCCCATCCACAGCTTTGCAGATGATAGTACCCTCCATACTGCGTTCTCTTCCAGAATTCCCATTTCTTTCCAGGAAACTAAGAACTCACGACGCAGGCAGGTCAATGCTGTCAATGAAGATCTTGCAGAAATCACAGCCTGGGCAACAAACAACCTAGTTGAATTCAACGCCATCAAAACTCAAGCCTGCATTTTCTCTAGAAAGGCGGAACTCAGTATGCCCGATATTGTAATGTCTGGCTCCACCATCCCCACCAAGCCCACCATATCTATGCTCGGTATTTCCATCAGCAACACTCTTTTATGGGATAATCATGTCAGATCCATCGCAAAAGCTGCTTCACAAAAACTCGGATTCTTGTTCGTGCGAAAAGCTACTTTATACCTCAACAGCTTTTCATGATCTACAAAGCGCAGATACGGCCTGTTCTAGAATACTGTTCCCACATATGGGGTTCAGCACCAAAACATACGCTGATGCTCTCAGATTCCATCCAGAGAAGAGCCATTCGCCTGGTGGGTGACGCCACACTCACTCACTCTTTGACATCAT